>JAIUZE010030425.1:0-13759 GCA_022085475.1 Heliosperma pusillum | reverse complement strand
CGTTCAACTCCCAACAACGTCGTCGTATGCCACTACACATGCAATTAAGCAGTAGGATACCTCTCCGTTCCGACATTCCAGCCTTACGAACGGGAAGGTAGCCAAGGGAATGAGAGTACAAAGCACAAGACAAAATAGTGCTCAAACCGTATCATTTGTAAAAACCGACTCAAAGTGGGAACATACCAAAAACCGTCACAAAACATGAGAATAGGGAATCATATAAGTTTAAATATGATAAACATGAGTCAATACATGATACATAAGCATTAGAACAAGTTTATGAAGCATAATGAATAAAAACATAGATCACCTCTCCAAAACAACGTTGTTTGGAAACCAACGAAAACAAGGGTCCACTTCAAACGGTCATAACTAGAGTTCTAGACATGCAAATGCAGAAATTCCAAATGGAAGTGATAGCTTATCCTCTTACAGTTCCAACGGGATATCACAAGCCCAAACCAAGCAAGTAACGAAGGAGATATGATCATTTTACGAAAAGGGGTCAGTGCAGTGAAACTGCACAAGTCACGACCGCGACTTGTATTTCACGCCCGTGAAACACTCTGTTACGCAAGGGTAAAAGATCAGCCACTATTTCACGCCCGTGACTTGAGTCTCACGACCGTGACTTGAGTCTAGACAACTCCAATTTGTTCTAAACTCAACCATCATCAACTATTATCATAAATCATCACTTCTCATATCAATTCTCATATCAATTCTCAACAAACAACATCCATCATCAATAATAAAATCCCTAAGCTTTCTAATCGTATTCTAAATACGAATTCTAGCATATAAAGCATGTAAAACACGTAAATGATATCGAGTAACCCTTCACCGTTACCTTTACGCGTCTTTAATCGATTTCTAGAAAGTCTCCACCTACAATTAGATAACAAAAGATGAATATCATTCACCTTGAGAAAGACGGATAATTTAAAAAGCGAGAAAGACGGTAATTTTGTTACCAATACGGATAGAGGAAGATGAGAGGAGAAGAATAAGACGAACTTACGTGAATTTGAGCAAGAAACGAGCGAGTTATGACGAATCTAAGCTTGGATGATTATGGAAGCTAGGTTTTGATTTGGGTTTCTTAGTGATGAAGTAATGTTGAGTTGTGAGAATGAAATAGGTTAGGAGTAGTATGAGATGTGTAAGGGAAAAAAGTCAACAAAAGTCAAAGACGACTTAAGACGGATTTTACTTGAAATCTCGCGAAAAATCCAAATACGAACTCGGAAATTCTAAATTCGACTCGGGAAATTTAATTCTAAACTAAAACTAAATTTCGCTGAAAAGTATCCGTAAAATATTTTTACTATAAAAATAGGGTACATTTGCGGGTGTTACACCAAGGGTTGAGATGAGGACTCAAGGACTCAAAAGAAAGGGGTAGACTCATTTGAACCTACTTCTATATATATATATATATATATATATATATATATATATGAGTTCCTGGGGTAACCCGAGTTCCTGGCAGGCTCTGCTAGATCAGAACTTCTATATAGGGTCAGGATCCGGTGAGAACCACTAATATAATGAGAACCGTGAGAACCTTCACTAAATCTCCACCAAATTTCGTTCCGAACGTTTTGATGGATCATTTACCATTAGTTTAGTTTATTCAATCAAAATATTTGCAGTAAATAAACAAAATTTATTGATTATATTAAAAAATATGTACTTAATGTACATAAATTCAATTAGATAAAATAAATCAACTCTAAATGCATGAAAAGGAGCACTAGGTGCATGAAAATTGTTACATGCATTAAAACAATTACTAGGTGCATGAAAATAATGAGCTCTATATGCATGAAAATGAGTACTAGGTGCATGAAAATTGTTAGATACATGAAACTGACTACTATGTGCATGAAAATTAATAAATTGTATTTCGCCTCAATTTCCGTCACTATCGTATAATTTTTCGACCAAGAAATATGTTATCTAGCCATAACATTCTACGCCGAACCCAAATATGTTGTTATTTTTAAAAACTAAATTTTGTAAGGCGGAGTTCTCACGGTTCTCATTATCTTAGTGGTTCTCACCGGATCCTAATTCTCTCTCTCTATATATATATATATATATATATATATATATATATATATATATATATATATATATATATAGAGGCCGAATCAGGTGAGGCCGTTAATTATGGCGAGGCGGCATGCCTCACCAAACTTCATTGGGCTGATTTTCAGTTGTTCATTGGATTGAAAATTTGAGGTCATTCCTTATCTTTTAATTTGGCCCAAATACTCTCTCTAAAATAAAATAGACAAAACTCAAACACTTTACTTTAATTTGTCTCTCTCTGTTTTACACGACTTATTTGAGCTTGCACTTGATTTTGTGAAACTTGCACTTGATTTTGTGAATCTCTAACCTGGTTTTTTTGTGAAACTAAGACGATTTTGCGAATCTAAAAATTGAATTGTTAACTTTGAACATACACTAGCATTTACAAACTTCTATAATAATTGTAGATTTATATTTTTTATCTATGTGGGATTCGAACCCACACCTTGCACAATAGTACAATGCTCTACCTTTTGAGCTTATAGATAATATAGTGGAAATTGATTTATGCATTTAACAAATAACAAACACATACATTAAAGTATCAATAAAGAGGTAATGTGTGAATCTTAGACTTTGTGTTGTGAACATAGGACATTTTCTTATGTAGTTTCACAAAATAAAGTCTAAGATTCACAAAAAATATGGGTAAGATTCACAAAATACATCCTTACTTTCATAAAGACAATGCCAATATTCACAGCAGTTTTACAAAGTGAGATGCTCGACTCACACCACAAAGTCCAAGATTCACAAAATAAAGGCCTGCTTTCACAAAGTCAATACCAAAATTCACAGCAGTGTCACAAAGTAATGTGCTCGACTCACGCCACAAAGTCCAAGATTCACAAACCTTAGGCGTAAGATTCACAAAATAAAAACCTACTTTCAAAAAGTCAATTCCTATGTTCACAGCAGTTTCACAAACGAAGGTCTTAGATTCACACCACAAAGTTCAAGATTCACAAACCTTAGGCGTAGGATTCACACAATAAAGGCAGACATTACACTGCGACTGAGACAATGTGACGAGTGTGAAAAAATTAAGTATAAGAGACATACATAGTAGAACTAGCGGAACAAATCAAACGGATAAGTGGGAAAATGATCTAAATTTGCAAAACAAGAGTTGAACTCACTAGCTAAACTAATTAAGTAATTGAATCAACAAAATTGAACAAAAATCGCAATGTAGGTATGAAATATATAATTAAGTCACACAATCTCAAGATGAGGTATCATTATCCTTCAGAGTTCTCACTCTCTATAAAGTGGTAGTGAAGGAGTTGTAGTATATGTTTTATTGTATGGCCGTTAGACCCGTAACAACTGTGTCTATGCAAGGTTGTGCCCTGGCCTGATATAGATTCAGTTACAAGTCAAATAGAGCACAAGATCACAAAACTGGTGATTTACATGTAGGTGTGACACTTAAATTTAACACACATAACAGAACAAAACTTATAATGTCAAATGGCATTAGTTTTGGGAGTTAAGGCTTTTTGAACGATTTTGGCAAATTCAATACACGAGAATGATTTAAAAAAAATTGTAGATTTCATTTTCATAACAGTTTTAATCAAACAAATTTACATTATATATTCTAAGTCGTAACTTATAACTTAGCAACTTCCAAAGTAACATAACAACTGCCTATGCCCTACTTAACTACATTCCCATATAATTTCCAGATGTTACATTCTTCAGTTTTCCAAACTACACCTACATTTCTACACAATATCAATGTTGTACGAAGTATGGAAATCACAAAGTTTACATACATATAGGGCTGAAAAGTAGGAGTGTACATGGGGAAAAACAGCGAAATCGCCCTATGTACAAGGGTTTGAGATTATTCACTTGGATCGTGCAAGTTAGAAGTTATTAAAGTTGTTTCCATCCATACACATTAGGACTCACATATAGGTATGAAACTTATATTCAACTAGACGAGACGGCTAATAACTGCTGATTTCACTTGTAAATACAATCACAAAATCAGAGAATAACATTCAACTATTAAGCATTTAAAAATCCACAGAAAGTTCAAGAAATCAAATAAAGCACAAAATCTAGCACGAAAGACGTAATTAGCGACGAAAATTGAAACAAGTAACTCACTACTGTTGATTTAAATTTATAAATGATCATTTAATCACTGATTAAATTTAACATCACAAAAATAACATAAAAATCAAAAGAAATCAAATCGAGGATAAAAGCTAATATAAAATATACATGATAAATTTCGAAGCAAAGAATGGAGAAGTAATGAAAGTACATAAAATCGAACCAGAATTGATAAATAAGCGTAGAAAACGATTGAAACCTGCAAAACATAAGCTCAACTCAGTACATCAACTAATTAAGTAGTTGAATCAACAAAAATAAACAAATTAATGAACACAAATCAAAATCTAGGTATGAAATACTAAAAAAAGGAACGAATCAAACAAATAGGTGTAGAAAAGGATCGAAAAATGAAAAAAAAATAAGAACTCAACTTACTAAACAGTAGATCGAAAACTAAAAAATTGAACAAATAAATTAACAGGTTATCAATGAGTGTGAAGTAAGCAGTAGCTAATTGCAAATTAGGATGAGATATATTACCTAGATCAAAAATTACGAAGCTTGGGATCAAAAATGGAGGTTTTGCACAATGAAAATGGAGGTTTTCATTTTACAGAAAGAGAGAAAGAGTGGAAGAGTGTGGAAGAGCATAAAAGTAGTAATGATGGAATGTCAATTGCTCATGTTAGTTTTATTGAGGGGCATGTGGCACAATCTGAAACATCCATATGTTTTAGATCCGACGGCTAGGATGGGTACAGCTGCCTCACCCTAAGAACGGAGCCTCACATATATATATATATATATATATATATATATATATATATATATATAGAGTCAGGTTCAGGTAAGTCCGGTTTTTTTTATGAGTCCCAAAGTCCTAATTTGGAGCATTAGATCTAACCAAATGAATGGTCAAGATTATAACAAAAAAATGAGGGCTAATATAAAAACTCCCAAACCCTAATCACTTTCTCAAAATGTGACACCCTCAAATTTGCGGAAAGAAAAAAAATAATTTAAATACATAACGAAGGGTGTCATAAATAAAAATGTTCATTACAAAAGAAAATTTATATTATACATAAGAATTATACAAGACGGGAGACATATCTCCCGTAAAAATACGGAAATAAAAGAGTGTATAATAATATACAATCTAAGAACCGAATATAGGTCCAAGGTAAATACTTCGCTCGCTAGCTCGTCAATGTACCCAAAGTATGCATCACCACCTGTTCGACCGCATTAAATATAAACACGGAAGCCACAGTCAGTGGGGAGTAACTCCGAGTCCTCCCAGCCACGAAATGTCGAGTTTAATTAAACATGAATAACATAAAAGCAATGTATATAAACAATACAAAACCTTAACATATATGATATGCTTTTCATGTTATGAAACAGATAACTAACAAATAACCTAGCATGTGAAAGCTATCATGTGAACCGATAATAATCTATAACTCGAGGTAGGGAAGCTGGTATGCTAGCTCAGAGGTTCCTCTCAGAAACATGGCCGTGATACACTCAAACCCTAATCAACACGTAATCATGTGAATCAGTTAACAACCGGTAATCCAAACTCTATCAATCTTAGCCGGCTTGCATCTCACCTTCTAAGATTCATAGAATCATACAAACATGAAAGACCAATACTTCTACAAACAGGCACAAGTTCTTAGTGACGTCAATAGAAGACTTCTGTAACTCAAGTCTATACCACGAGGTAGGATATACTTAAATATTTAGGCTCAGCGGTCACGCTAATGACATGGCCCAAATACCAAGCACACATCTGGGCTCAGCGGTTACACTAATAACATGGCCCAGATCCAAAGCACATATCTTAGCTCAGAGGTTACCCTAATAACATGTCCAAGATACGACTCAACCCTAAACCTAGACTGCGCAGACCTAGAGAAATGCGAAGATCCATCGCATCCAAGACCCATGATACATCACATGAGTACCCCTAAGAAGATCCATCAAAGGGTTGGCTAGTACTAAAGCTGGCTCCATTTCCCAAAGTGGAAACCATGGCAGCCATGCCCCGACTTGAGATCCATCAAGCCGGGAACACAAAAGCTATCAAGCGGCAAACCCATATGCTCGTTAAAGATAGTACGGCCTATCAATGTCATGGTCCAAGATACTCATTTAGAATTAGAATGGTCAAGACGCCATATACTCATAATTCTCTATGGGTACTTAGTCAACACGACACCAACCATATAATTAAAACAGTCACGGAAAACTTCCTATCATGTGACTATTGCATATAAATCATAATCAAATATCATATCGCCTCATATCTACTAAGGCTCATTCATTCATTCATTAAATAAAACCTTACCTGAAGACAAATCCCCGACCCGAGTCCCGCGACGGGTCATCAGTCAAAACGGGGCTGACTAGATCTTAGTTTGACCAAAACCGTTTGGCCAAACCGGCTAGAAACAGAGTCTTAGCCATCGAGGCTTGAACATAAGAATATCACATTCATTTCATGTTATTTCCTTCTATTTCTAACATGTGAATTTATTGATTCTTACCAAAACCCCGCTTGACTTACATGATATCAAATTAAAACTAAAATCTCGTATTATGATTTCTAACATGTGAGAAATAATAATATAATGAAAAGCTTTTAATTAAATAATTTACTTATTAAAATTTCCCACTTGCTAAAAATTACAAAACACGATATAATAACAATACTCAAAAACCGTCATAAGTTCAAGGGAACCCACGGTTCATTTTAGACCGGTTTTGGTCATCTTTTCTAAAAACCGTTACTTAATATTTCCCGCATGCATAACATCTTTAAAACCCGTCAAAACAACAACAAAACAATCAAACATCGACACAAACCCAAAGACAAAAACCCGGACCATTCCAGACCTGGCTGGACCGGGTCTGAACCGGCCTGAACCGGCCTGGTTTGGACCGGTTTCCAGCCCCCCAAAACAGCCACCTTTCACGGCCCCACCAACAATCAACCCCAAATTATTTCCAACATGTTTTGATTATCAAACAACCATTTTAACAACCAATTAAACCATCATCATACAAAAATCATGATTATTAACAAATCATCCAAATATGTCAAGAACACCAAACATGTCATAAATTCATCCAACATAATCAAAATGATTACTTATCATGTTACTAATTAAAAACCGTAAATCATAAACAGCAACTAAAGTATGTAACATTGATTCGTCGAGTAACTCGGAATCGTTACCTTAGCTAGAAAATCAATTAGCACCCAAAATAAGAACTAAAGAAAAATAAGAAACCCGTCTTCTAATATTCTCCTAAAATATACGAGTCACCAAACTCGTCTTCAAAATCTTCCCTTATAAGAAATGACAAGAAAAACATGATTAGAATTTAAACTTGATTTTCCATAATTAAATTTGAAAACGATTTTGTCGGATTTGAAATTAAACCGTACTTGAAGATGGAGAGCGAAGAGGAGATTCTAGAAATATAAGTTAGGACGGATTTAATTAAGAAATGAAGGTTTTATGATGAGTTTGCTCAAGAACGACGAAGAACAAATGAAGAACGACGAAGAACGTTCAAGAACGATGAAGAACGATTAATTTGATCTTAAGTTGATTTGTTGTAAAATGAAAAGTTGTTAGTGAGTAATGGAGGGTGAGGGAGCCGTGTATTATAGAGGAAATATGGAGTCGGATTTTGAAATTGTTGTTACGGAATTGACTCGGGTTTTATAATTGTTTAATGAAATATCTAGATATTAATTAGATATTATGTTATTGTAATCAAAAGAAAGGAAAATATCTAGCTTAAGAGAGGAGAGGAGAGCCGTGTGGAGTGTGTGAGATCGGGTCTGTTTTGTAAACGGTTTGCGTAATTTAAACGGACGGATCGATAAAGTAACAAATATCTAAGATATTTATATTAGTTTAATCGAAACAATTAAAATATCTCAAGTGAATGGAAAACGATGACATGGGCGTGTGACTCATGCCAAAGTCGAGTTTCGGGTTTGTTTCGGGATTTACGATGAGTCGGGAATAGTTAAATGATTCTCGGGTTTAAACCGTAAAACCTTATTATAAATTCCGAATAAATTCAAAATAATTTTATTAAATTATCATAAATTCTAATAAATCTAAATAAAAATAAATCAAAAATATATTTTTTTTAAATAAAATTTCGGTCTTCAAACTTATAAGGCGAGTCGGGAAAAAGTCAACGAAAGTCAAAGTTGACTGAAAGTCAAGAAAAGTCAAAGATGACTTAAAAGTCAAGAAAAATTTATGACGACTTAAAAGTCAAGAAAAGTCAATGACGACTTTAAAAAGTCAAGAAAAAGTCAAAGACGACTTAAAAAGTCAAGAAAAGTCAAAGATGACTAAAAACGGGATTTTCATGAAATCTCTCAGAAATTCCAAATACGAACTCGGAATTTCAAAATACGACCCGAAACAATAAATTCTATTTTAAAAACTTAACCTTGCAGAAAAGTATACTTAAGAAATTTTACTAGAAAAATAGGGTACTTTTCGGGTTGTTACACAAAACCTATCCATTTTTTCCACTCACTTCTCTCTCTTCCTCTTATCTCTCTCCTCCTCTCATCTCTCTCTTCAACTCCCCCACCATTTTCCCACTGCCACATCACCACCACGGTGGCCTCCCTCGGCAGCCCACTGCCACCACGTGCGCCTCCTCCTTCCCCCTCCCTCCTCCCTCTCTCCTCCGTCCTCCAACACGCCACCCCTCCTCCTCGCCGCCCCTCCTCCTCGGCCGCCCCTCCTCCTCGGCCTCCCCTCCTCCTCGGCCACCCCTCGCCGGCCTTCCTCCTCGCCGGCCTTCCTCCTCTGCCTCCGTGCCTCCTTGCCTCCCTTCCTCCTCCACTCAACATCCCATCCACCACCTCCTCTTCTTTTTTTTCCAAATTTGTTTTTTTTTTTATATTTGTATTTTTTCGGTTAGGGAGTGGTTGTTGGTGGTGGTGTGGTGGCGGTGTGTTGGCGGTGGTTGTGGGTGGCTGTTGGTGGTATTGTTATTGTTGGTGGTGGCGCCACTTTGGACTAAAGTTACATATTATAAGACTAAAGTTACACAAAATTAAGACTAAAGTTACATCTTAAGGACTAAAGTTAATAAAACTGGACAAATTAGACTAAAGTTGCTAAAACATTGATTAAAGTTGTATAACATAGTACTAAAGTTACATAAAATTAAATTAAAATTACATTACTAACTTAAAAATTTGAATAAAGTTACATTACTAGCTTATAAATTGCTAAAGTTACACTCGCAAAAGAGTGAAGTTACAATGGTAATGTATTAAAGTTACATAAATTATTTGTAACACTCTTTTGAGAGTGTAACTTTATTTTTTTAAAGGTCTTATTTATTCCAATTTTATGTAATTTCAGTTAGATTTATGTAACTTTAGTCAAATTATTTGTAACTTTAATTCAATCTATTTGTAACTTTAGTCAAATTTTACATAACTTTAGTCAAATTTTACATAACTTTAATTGATTTTGAATATATTAATAATTTGAATGTAAACAACTTTAGGTAACTTTAGTCTAATTTCATTTAACTTTAGTCTAATTTCATCTAACTTTAGTCTATTTCATGTAACTTTAATCCAATTTTATGCAACGTTAATTAAATTTTGAGTACCCTTAGTCTAATTTGTTGAATTTAAATAATTTTTAGTCCTTTAAGATGTAACTTTAATCTAATTTTATGTAACTTTGGTCCGATAATATGTCACTTTAGACTGATTTTATGTAACGATAATATCTTTAGTCTAATTTTATGTAATTCTGGTCAATTTTTATGTAACTTTAATCTGATTTTATGTAACTTTATTATTTGAAGTATGTAAAATTATTCTGATTTTATGTAACTTTATTATTTGAAGTATGTAACTTTAGTCCAAATGGCCACCACCACCAGCAAACAACCCTTCCACCACCACCAACAACAATTGCCCACCACCACCACAGCCCCAACCCCCTCCCTCACGTCTCCACCACCACCACAGCCCCCCTCCCCTTCCCTCGCATCCGCACCACCACAGTTCACCCCCTCCCTCACGTCCCCACCGCCAACAACTCCCCCCACCACCACAGCCCCAACCCCCTCCCTCACGTCAGCCCCAACCCCCTCCCTTACGTCAGCCCCAACCCCAACCCCACCAAACCCCCACCAAACCGCCATCCCCTAGCCCCACCACACCATCCGACACCCTCATCTCTAAACCACCATCACCACAAACATAAAACACCATAAAAAAAAACAAAGAGAGGAGGAGGGAGGTAGAGCGACGTGGTGGAGGTTGTGGCGACAGCGGGGAGGGAGGCGACAGAGGTGGCAGGTGGGGAAGGTGGGGTGGGAGCCGACGACGGGGGCGGATGTGGGAGGAGGGGGTAGAAAGGAGGGAGGTCGTCGGGAGGAGGCCGGCGAGGAAGTGGTGGCGAGAGGAGGTGACGGCGAGAGGAAAGGACGGACGAAAGATGGAAAGGGAAGCGGGAGGAGGTGGTGGAGGGGGCGGCTGATGAGGCGGCGGCGACCGTCGGTTGATGAGTGGAGAGATTGGAGAAAGAAGTGGGTAGAAAGAGAAAGTGGGTAGAAAGAGAGAGTGGGTGGTTTTTTTATTAGGGTTTGGGTGGGTTTGAGAGTTTATATGAGTTTATTTTTTTTTTTTAATCTTGACCCTTTATTTGTTAGATCTAATGGTCTAGATTAGGACTTAGGGACTTACCTAAGGAGGGTGGACTCATGTGATCCTAAATCTATATATATATATATATATATATATATATATCTACTTGTCTATTACCGTTTAAGTATGTTATTTGTGATATGGATGGGAGAACCCGGAGTTACTCCCCACTGACTGTGGCGTTCATGTTTTCATGGATGAACAGGTTGCTTGGATGGATTTTGCTACTTTTTGGGTTCGGGTGTGAGCTAGCGAGCGCTGGCCTTGACGATTGACCCCTAGACGTTCTTAGCTAGTTCGCTAAACAACTTTATGTTTGATCAAGTTTTGAGAGACTACGTCTCTTTGTAGTATTTTACACTTTCGTTTGTATTTATTTGACATTCCTCGTACTCTTATTTTGGCAAGTAAAAAGTTTCAAAAATATCGTATTTTCCGCAATATAAATTGCATGCTTGTTATGTTTTATTTCTGCTATCGCGAGGGTGTCACAAATGGTATCAGAGCCTATGACGCTCCCGCCGCACACATGTGAACCCTAAACTTAAATTACTTGACCTTGAAATAATAAATGAGAGATGGGTAGAAATTAAGGACTTTACTTGGTAGTCTCTTTGTTTATGCTAAGTGTTAGGATTAACCTTGATTTGTTTTTGTTTCTTATGAAGATGGTTAGACCTCGACTAGTAGAGAATGTCATTCTAAAGGCTCTTACTCAAGTCCTACGCACTCAACAAGATGCGGCCAATGCTCAAAGAAACCAAGCCCCTCCTCTTAGAGAAGACCATTACCAAGGAGGCTATGCTTGGGTGGCTAGCGAAATTGCTAGGAGCAAGAACACGCCGTATGGTGGAGAACCGGACCCTAGCGAGCTCTCGGAGTGGTTTCGGGAGATGGAAAAGCAATTCGACTTGTACCAAGTCCGTGAAGAAGACAAAGTGAGGATTTCTAAGCACTTTCTTGTGAGGGAAGCCGACAACTGGTGGGCGATTACTAATCCCACCGCTACTCTTGAAGTTAATTTCAATTGGACATGTTTCAAGGCTCTTGTTGAGGACCGATTTTATCCCAAGGAGCTCAAACAACAAAGACTAAAAGAATTGATTGATTTTAAGCAAGGTGACTTGACGGCTCAAGACTTCACCACTCAATTCAACAAGCTTGCTCACTTGCACCAAGGCTCATCAAGGATGATGAAGACCGAGCTTTTTACTATCGTAATAAGCTTAGTGCTTTGCTCTAAAGCAAAGTAAGGAGGAATTCTACCTCTATTGGAGAATTGTATGTTGATGCACTTTGAGCCGAGAACTCCATGAAGGCCATCAAAGATGAAGAAATGATGAATAGTCCCCCTCCTTCCTTCTCGCCTAGGCCAAACTTCTATGGGAAAAGGTCGTTTACTCCCTCGTCTTCCAATGCCTATGCCAACAAGCCGAGATTCAAACCTCCCCCAAATGCAAGGACTCTTTTCTCGCCCCGAGCTCCTTCTAATGTGGCTCATAGGCCTTATGCTCCCCCTCAAGCTCAAGCTTAAGGTCGCTTATGTAACCGTTGTAGACAACCACACCACCCCGGTGTAGGATGCTTCAACCGACCTTATGTTTACTTCTTTTGCCAGAAGACTGGTCACCGTTATGATGATTGCCCCGATCGGAAGTAGCCCCCTCCAACTGCCAAACCCAAGGGATCTATCTATGTTCTAAGCCGAGCCGAAGCCGATGCTCATCCGGAGATAATTACGGGTATGTTCTGTAACACCCGCAAATGTACCCTATTTTTATAGTAAAAATATTATACGGATACTTTTCAGCGAATTTTAGTTTTAGTCTAGAATTAAATTTCCCGTATCTATTTTAGGAAATCCGAGTTCGTTTTTGGACTTTACGCGAGATTTCGAGTAAGTTACGTCTTAAGGCATTTTTGGGCTTTTTCTCATGTTTTTCACTTACTCCCTCATACTCCCCCTTAACCCTAACTCACCCTCATTCAACATCTTCTTCTTCCTCACCAAGTAAACACCAAAACCCTAACCTCCATACTTGCTCAAACTTATAATCGACACTCCTCTTTCAATTCTCGCTCAAATTCACTAAAGTTTGTCTTATTCTTTCCCTCTCATCGTCCTCTATCCTTATTGGTAATAAAATTACCGTCTTTCTCGCTTTTCAATTTATCCATCTTTCTCAAAGGTGAATTATATTCATCTTTTATTGTCTAATCGTAGGTGATGTGTGACACCCTCAAATTTGCGGAAAGAAAAAAAATAATTTAACTGAATAAAATATGAGAATACATAATAAGGGTGTCTTAAATACAAAGGTTCATTACAAAACGGAAGTAATATTATACAAAAGAAATTATACAAGACGGGAGACATATCTCCCGTATAAATACGGAAATAAAAGAGTGTATAATAATATACAATCTAAGAACCGAATATAGGTCAAAGGTAAATACTTCGCTCGCTAGCTCGTCAATGTACCCAATGTATGCATCACAAACCTGCCAACCGCATTAAATATAAACACGGAAGCCACAGTCAGTGGGGAGTAACTCCGAGTTCTCCCAGCCACGAAATGTCGAGTTTAATTAAACATGAATAACATAAAAGCAATGTACATGGAAAATACAAAACCTTAACAGATATGATATGCTTTTCATGTTATGAAACAATTAACTAACATATAACCTAGCATATGAAAGCTATCATGTGAATCCGATAATAAACTATAACACGAGGTAGGGAAGGTGGTATGCTAGCTCAGAGGTTACCGTTAACATGGCCATGATACACTCAAACCCTAATCAAACATAATATCATGGGAATCAGTTAACAATCGGTAATCCAAACTCTAT
>JAIUZE010030403.1:626-12501 GCA_022085475.1 Heliosperma pusillum | reverse complement strand
TTGTGTGTCGAGTCTAAATCTTATCAAACTTATACCGCTAACGGTGAGATGTAAGCCCTAGTGAGCGTATTCGGTTGCCTAAGAGTGTCTTCCCCGAGTCTTTGTATCACATGATGGATTCGGATTTGTATTCTATATGCTCTTATCATTATATATTGAATTGCCTATCTATTCTTATCGTATCTAACATGTATATCTATATATGCATGCTTCTACTTTGGTATTTCCTTCTATGTACGTTTGATGTGATATGGCTGGGAGAACCCGGAGTTACTCCCCACTGACTGTGGCGTTCATGTTTTTCATGGATGAACAGGTTGCTTGCGTGGATGGCTTTTTGCTTTTGACTATTTTGGGTTCGGGTGTGAGCTAGCGGGCGTTGTCCCTGGAAGTTTCATCTCTAGACGATTTTAGCTAGTTTTGCTAAACACTTGTTCTTTGCTAACATTTTAAGAGACCCCGTCTCTTTGTTGTATTTCCGTATTTAGTTTGGAATATTTTGACACTCCTCGTTTTATTTAACTTGCATGTATAAAAGTTTTTAAAACTACCTATTTCCGCTATATAATTCACATGCTTGTATGTTTTATTTTTACGCATTCGCGAGAGTTGTACAGTTGGTATCAGAGTTTATCGCTCCAGACGCACACACGTGAACCCTAAACTTAAACTACTTGACCTTGAAATAATAAATGAGAGATGGGTAGAAATTAAGGACTTTACTTGGTAGTCTTGGTGTACTTGATGTTTGTTAGGTTCTAACTTGTTTGTTGATTGTGTTGAGTGATGTTATGTTTGTTTGTATCTACCGTCTTAAGGTGGATCATTGTGTTACCTAGAAGAAGTATCCTCTACCGGAGATTTGAAGATTTACTAGCCTATTTGAATTGTACTTCTTCCTCATCTATGAATTCTCTCGTCCTTATTATATTATGCTCTCTTCCTTCTATCTAGGTGCTTCTTTCTTTTCCAACTTGTTTGCCTCTTGGAAATTACTCTTGATAGTTCCTCCATCTTGCCATTAGTATCCTTACCTTCCTCTTGCAACATTTTTATGGATGTCATACCTATTTGTTTGTGGTATATTATACTTGGTCGGAAGAACTTTGAACTTTGTGGAATATTAGTGGTTGTTAGAATGAATTTGTGATTTGAGGAAAATGGTGTAGATCTAAATTCACCCTATATTGATGATTGGTTGTAACTCTAAGGAAAGGTAGTAAGATACGTTTGATGATTTTAATGCTTGATACTTGCCATGACTAATGTGTAAATAGTTCATGATATTCGATGGTGTAAGGTCGAATGAGTTGGCTATGACTTCTTAACTCATTAGTAATTTAGTCTTTTGGACGTAGAAGTTTAGTATTGCTTTGAAGACCATGCTTATGATATGTCTAATTGGTGTAAATAAGAAGTTTTGAATGGTATCTTAAGGTGCGAATTGCTTTTGAGATTTAGTGACGTCTTGTGGTTTCCTTTTGTGTGTTTGTGAGTATAGGCTTGGTGGAAAAGCATTTGGCTATAGTTCTTGGATTTAAATATATGATCTTACCTTATGGTATCGGAGACTCGTTTGAAGTAGTAAGGTTTCGTTGTATGTTGAACCATATTACTTGAGGATTATAGATATGAGAGAGATTCGATGATGTGATCTAGGATGGAAATACCTTGGGATGTTAATGATGATGTTTGGATTGATGTTGTACTTTGATAATAATGAACTCGTGGGCTATAGACTTGAAAATGACTGAGTATAACAGAGTATTTGTTAGTCCTTCAATTAAAGAAACCTTTGAGGTTGTGTTGAATATTGGAGCTAAAGGAATGTTATTATACTTGAGTTACAATTCCGCAATTGGGAATCCGTGTGATATGAAAGGATGGATGAATTGGGTTGGAGTCGATTTATCAAATCTAGGTGTACCTTACTTTGATGATTGTACGTGGTACGATGGTCCCTTGTAAGAGACCTTTGTTTGGGATGAGTTGCTTTACTATCACCCTAAGTCTGAAAGGAGAAACTTTGTGGATTAAATCTTAAACCATTACTCGTGCCATCATTCCTTTTCATTTCCATTCTTGAATGTTTTTGTCAAGATTGATCTTTAAGAAATTACAAGCTCGTACTTTCTTTCTTACTCAGATATCTTCATAACTCTACTATCTGCTTTGTCTCTTCCTCAACCTCGTTTTCCTTTTTCGCCTTCGTCTTTTAATTCCATCTTATCGTAGTCTTTAATGAAACTTCCTAATGTTCCTTGTATCTTGTTCTTTTATCTCTACTCTCTTGAGAGGTAGTTTTTCTTATTAGCTAGCGTAAGGATTAGTAGGTGTGTTTTGAAGAAGATTCAAATAAGGTACCTACCCGTCCTATTGAGCTAGTTTCATGTTTAGATGATTATAAGGATTTGAGGATAAACTTAGGATGAAACTCTCCTAGTGGTTTTAGACTATGAAAGCTTAATGTTGCAATATCGTTTTGAGGATCGAAATAATCATAATGATAGTTAGTAGTTGTGGTTAAGAATTTTAGTGATTCTTTAAGTGTTACTTGGGAAATTGTGGTCTTTAAATGTTGGACCCTAACGGGAATAAATACCTTGTGGAAATTGGGTTGGATGACCAAACTTGAGGAATATTGTCATAAGCGATAACCGATGTATTGAGAGTTTGAAAGAACTAAATAAATTGATGTGCGGTCGCATTGCTCTACGATTGGCAAAAGTTAAGTGAAATGAGATTGTGTGACTAATCTCTTTTGAGGATTTGTGCTTTAACTTTTGAAGATGAGAAGGTTCATTGTTAATAATTTAGGGTAATGAATTTTGGAATAAATTGGATCAAAGGATTTCATGGTAAGTCTCTTTTACCTTGTGGTTGTTAGCGGTTTTCTTTCCCTAGATATAAACATTTTTGTGGTGGTTTCTAATAAGAGTTTTGATGGAGCTAAGAAGATTAGAGTTCGCAATAAATTTTCATTTGGGTGGTTAGTTGTGGAGTCTACCGTGACGATGGACCTTAGTAGATTCTAATTGGATTCGAATAATTGGGATTTGTTACTCGAAGTTTCGTGATTATGGAATATTATTGTAGCAATTCTGATGATTGAAAATGTTGAGGTGTAAATTGGGTAAATTGCATTCTCTTGAGGATTCGGTTTATTAGTAGATTTAGTGATGTCGAATTCTTGTAGGTCTTCGTGCCGATTTCATCGTGATCTTCCTATCCCTAAGAGTTCTATTTGTTTCGTTTTTGCGCATTTTGTATATATTTTGTTATCGTGATTTGTGAACTTTATGTTCGAGTCGCTCTATGTATGTGTAATGTCTTGTTATTTTTATTTTATCCTTGAGAAAACTTCCAAATTTTCATATTGTATTTCCAATCTATGGTTTCACCGAAGTTTTAAAGATGGTTTGTGTACCCTCTTTTTGGAGAAAATGGATTTCTTTTGCTTTTATATTTGGATTTTGCGTTTGGTTGGATGTTTGCACTTGTTATTGGAGACGCGTCTGATAACTAGTCCTGCACTTACTAACGTTGTTTTGAATTTCGATTTCACTATTTCGACTTTGCTTTTTGGATAATTAGAGTTCTCGTTCGCGACGAGCATTCTTGAGATCCGTAAGTAAAGTTTCACACTTATGAAAAATTTCCTTAAACCGTTTCGAGAAGAACATCATTTCATAAATGTTTTCCTTGTAAAAGCGTTCTCGTTGATTTGTAAACCGATTCTTGTCTTTGATACTTTTGTTTTCTACTCTCAAGTTTTGAGGACGAAACTTTTTAAAAGGTGGGGTGATTGTAACACCCAGAAATGTACCCTATTTTTCTAGTAAAAATATTTTACGGATACTTTTCAGCGAATTTTAGTTTTAATCGTAAATTTAATTTTTCGAGTCGAATTTACAACTTCCGAGTTCGTATTTGGAATTTCCGCGAGATTCCATGAGAATCCCGTCTTAAGGCGAGTTTGACTTTTCTTGACTTTTAAGTCGTCTTTGACTTTTCTTGACTTTTAACTCTCACCCTACATATACTCCCTCAAACCCTAAACCTAATTCATTTCCTCACAATTCATTTCCTTCTTCTTCCTCACCTTAAACACGAAAAACCTTGCCTTCATTTTGATCCGTCTTAGATTCGTCACTACTCCTTCATTTCTCGCTCAAATTCGCGTAAGTTCGTCTTATTCTTCCCCTCTTAGCTTCCTCTATCCGTATTGGTAATAAAATTACCGTCTTTCTCGCTTTTTTAAATTATCCGTCTTTCTCAAGGTGAATGATATTCATCTTTTATTATCTAATTGTATGTAGTTGGAGACTAGAATGGTTTAGAATCGATTAAAGACGCGAAAAGGTAACGGTGAAGGGTTACTGGATATCATTTACGTGTTTTATGTGATTTCTAGGATAGAAACCGTATTTAGATTATGGTTAGTATGCTTAGGACTTGTGTTGTTGTTGATGGTTGTTGTTAGTTGTTAATTGATATGAGAATTGATGATTTGTGATGATAAATGAGAATTTTGTTGTTGATAACATGTTGATTTTTTATCGTCCTTGAATCCCGTGAAGGACGCAGGCTGCGTCGTAGGACGCAGGCTGCCTCGTGGTGACGCAGGGTACGTCATTCTCTGCCGACTGAAATTTTCCTGCACTGACCCCTTTTCGTAAAACAATCATAACTCCTAAGTTACATGCTTGTTTTGGGCGTGTCACATCCCGTTGGAACCGTAAGAGAATAAGCTATCACCTCCACTTAGAATTTCTGCATTCCCACGTCTAGAACTCTAGTTATGACCGTTTGAAGTGGACCCTTGTTTTCGTTGGTTTCCAAACAACGTTGTTTTGGAGAGGTGATCTATGTTTTTATTCATTATGCTTCACAAACTTGTTCTAATGCTTATGTATCATGTATTGACTCATGTTTATCATATTTGAACTTATATGATTCCCTATTCTCATGTTTTGTGACGGTTTTTGGTATGTTCCCACTTTGAGTCGGTTTTTACAAATGATACGGTTTGAGCACTATTTTGTCTTGTGCTTTGTACTCTCATTCCCTTGGCTACCTTCCCGTTCGTAAGGCTGGAATGTCGGAACGGAGAGGTATCCTACTGCTTAATGCATGTGTTAGTGGGCATACGACGACGTTGTTGGGAGTTGAACGCTTTGCGTTGATCGACCCGGCCGTCAAATGTTGTGTACTTGCGAGGTGGTGTTATTTGCATGTAGCGTACCGCTTGTTATGAGGCTTGTGCTCTTTTCCGCCTCTTTCGTGAATTGATCTACCGAATTTGGGGTACTCGGCGTCTATGATTGAACGAGTCTTGGATGCAAAACGTGTATCGCATGTCGAATCGGAAAACGTGTATTCCGGGAATCTGGCCAGGTTTAGAATAGGAAAACGTATTATTATCGTCGTTCCTACCAGGAGGAATTAGTCTACATATACGAAATGGATTGAATCGTGTATGCGTTCAGGGAAGGTTTTACTCCCGTGGATGCCCATAATCATACTTGCCATGTACATGATGCTAGTGCGTTTCATTTACCGTGAGATATGTCGTCGTGTCGTCGTCTTTGAATGCGTGATATTTGATATATGCATGGTCATTGCATGATGGGCACCGTCGTCTTTAATGCGTGATTTCATGATATATTCATGGTCATTGCATGATTGGACACCGTCAATGTCTTGGTTCGTGAATGGATGATAATATGTTGGATGGATTTACTGTGTGATCATCGCATGATTTGACTTGGTTGTCTGTCGAGTCTCAATCTTATCAAACTTATACCGCTAACGGTGAGATGCAAGCCCTAGTGAGCGTATTCGGTTGCCTAAGAGTGTCTTTCCCGAGTCTTTGAATAACATGATAGTTTCGGATTTGATTTCCACATGCTCGTATCTTTATATATTGGATTGCCTATCTATTCTTATCGTATCTCACATGTATATCTATATGTATGCATGCTTTACTTTTGTATTTCCTTCTATGTACGTTTAAGGTGATATGGCTGGGAGAACCCGGAGTTACTCCCCACTGATTGTGGCGTTCATGTTTTTCATGGATGAACAGGTTGCTTGCGTGGATGGCTTTTTGCTTTTGACTATTTTGGGTTCGGGTGTGAGCTAGCGGGCGTTGTCCCTGGAAGTTTCACCTCTAGACGATATTGGCTAGTTTGCTAAACACTTGTTCTTTGCTAACATTTGAAGAGACTCCGTCTCTTTGTTATATTCCGTATTTAGTTTGTAATATTTTGACACTCGTCGTATTTTTATATCTTGCATGTATAAAGGTTTTTAAAATACCGTAATTCCGCTATATAACTCAGATGCTTGTTTGTTTTATTTTTCCGCATTCGCGAGGGTTGTCACAGCCATTAAAATGACAATAACGCCAAACTTCTAGCAAGCCAACCATTATCGATAAACGTTAATCAACTGATAAGAATACTAAGTATACCCTGTGAACCTCTAAGAGCTTTATACACGTTATCACACTAACTGTGGAGGACACTAGCTCCAACAGCAATTACGTTGGCAATTGTGTCATTTATTCCCTTTGATGAGAAATGTTATGAAGCAAAAGATATGAGGAAAAAAAAGAAGAAGAAAAGAAAAGAACAAAGAAACAATATATGTTGCTTCATTAAATTGTTCAAGGGATAATGAAAGGGAATATACTAGAGTCTAATGCATATTTACAGAGCAATATTGATATCTCTCTTGTGTTGTCAAAGTTTAAGATGATTTCTCTAGTCGGGTGTTGGTTTGTGCTAGTCTTGTAGATTTGTTTTGGTAAGTGTCGCTGCGACTACCGGTCTTAGCCCCACATTCCCATACGTGCCTTAGCATAATCCACTTCTATACCTTCACCCATTAACCTCCCTTATTGTCTTGATTCATGTACTTTATAGCGAATGCGTATTAGTTTGACAAATTACTATCACATTAGAATAATGTATGCATGTTTCATAAGTTGAGTGAGTGTTTTTATTTCTTTCTATCTTTACAAAACTCACCCTTACATAAACTTATGAGTGCATGAGTGAATCCGCGAGAATCCGACAAATTGAGCATTACAAAATTGAAAGGTATTTGGTTTTTGTCTATACTACGGTATCATGTAAAATCTTGGAATATAAGCTGCGTTTTCTACTTTCCCGTGCCTTTAAATTTGTTTTATTGGTACAACTTGGTCATTACTTTGTTATAGATATGGATAGCTTGGGATTTGTATGTGCATTAACATTAGCTTTGAGTTTTTCATTCACCATTTGTATGTTTGTCCTTGTATAGTGTTGAGTGCTTTGCTTAGGGACAAGCAAAGGATTGGTTTGGGTGAGTTTGATGATCACTATTTATTTACATATTTTATGCTTCCCTTAGATACATAAGACTCGATTTATCGTCTTTCCTTGCTTGTTTCTATGCTATTTAGCTAGAGTATCGATTCTGCCGCTTCTATTATGTTTTAGTACAGATTGGATGCATTTGAAGCTTTTTGAGTTAATATGGAGCATGGCGGAGTCGGATCGTAGAAGGTTAGGCACGGGAATCGAGAGCGATGGAAAAGAAATGAAGAAAATGAAGAAGCATGCCATTTGAAGGATGCTCGATCGAGCAACATTACTCTGCTCGATCGAGTCGTGCTGACATCATTCTCGATCGAGCAGATTCACCTCTGCTCGATCGAGCAGCTTAGTATTTGACGGCTTTCGGATTTCCTAAATTAGTTTAACCTAGTTAATTAGATTTTATTATAAAAGGAAAACTCGTCTTTCATAATTAGGTATGCTTTAATATTAGAAACTGAAGTTTTGTTTGCTTTGCTACTGGATTTATTCATCAAGACTATTATTTTTAGTTCAATATTGTAATCGGTACTCTTTAATCTTCCTTTGTTATTCAATTAGTTACTTTCTAGTTCTTTAATTATTCTTTGTCAATCCTTTCATTATTGTTACTCATGTTTACTTTATTTATTACCGTTGTTATTAATATCGTTATGAGTAGCTAAATTCTTATCTAGGGTTGAAAGGGGATCTAGGATTGTTAGAAGAGATAGACTAATTAATTGAATTGCAATTGCATGGTTATCGTTTGATTATCGTTTTAAGTCTAGTTGCTTAATTACTTGCGATGATTAATTAATTAGTCTCGCGAATTAGGATTAACACCGACCGGGTTAAGACTAAGATAGGCTACGATAATTGAATAGAACTCGTTTAATAATAGTGATCGCATGTTAAATTTTAGATCTAAAGGGCATAATTGAATCGACCGATCTTGTGACCTTAGATAACTTTATTGCATGATAGTTGATTACACCCTTATCCCTGAAAAATAATCCTAGTGAACCTGAGACCCTAGACTTTGAATCTTATTGATTTCAACCTTTTTATTATTATTGTTTTCTATTAGTTTAGGAACACAAATCAAAAACCCTGAAATTGTTACTATCGAGACGAACCTAGTTTAATAGATTAGAATACCACCGCCTCCCTATGGATTCGATACCTTACTTACCGCTGGCTATTAGTTAGTAGTGAATTAGGATTACTTTGATTAAGGTGACGCGACTTTACCCTTATCATAAATGCTTTAGTAGATGGTCAGTAGATGTGCCCTAGCCATCATTTGGGGTGATAGCGGTGGTATTAGTAATTTGACCATTAGTAATAGGACTGTTCTGAGTGACATTTTGATAAGGGCGTCCTGATCGAGTGAGATAGCCTATATCTTAATCTTCCTAATTTTGAGTTTGAGAATGCTTTGTGAGGTATTCATCCTCATCGCCATCGGCCCATATTCCGTTGACTGTATTGAGGTCTTTTAAACTGATGATTTCAGCTTCTAAAGTGAGGACTCGTTCATCTAGGTTGTCACATGTTGTGATCACTTCTTGCATTGTAGATTGTTGGGATAGGACTAGGGCTCGTGGTGCTCTTTCTTGAAGTGTGGTGCCCGGAATGCGTAGGGATATCATGATGGTTTCGAGCTCAGAGATTTGTCTACTCACATTTCTACCCCATGCGACGACGTCATCGATGGTAGGAGAAATGGTGGAATACCTTTCTTCATTTTCGAGCATACTTATTTCATCTTCGAATGGGGATATAAGGTACGAGCAATCCAAGGTGGATTCTTCATCCGTGATCATTAGAATTCCAAGAGGATTCTTAGTGTTGTGGTGTTTGCCTCCTAGGGGTATGGGTAGACGACCGTCCTCAAGCATATCTTGAAGGACATGTTTCAATTTGAAACATTTCTCTGTGTCGTGCCCTTTGCCCCTATGATACTAACAGTAAGCATTCTCTTCCCAAAACTTACTTTTCTTTTCCGGATTAGATGTAGGTCCTAGGTTAAAGCTTGCCTTGTTGAGTCAATCTTTCTAAGGCACTGGAGTATGTGTCGTTCGATGTTGGTAAACTTCCTTTGGGCGTTGTTCTTCCTGGGTGTTTCAACAAGGATGACCTCATCGTTTTTGTTAGTGGAGCCGTAAGAATGACTCATTGAGCTTTGATACCCGCGATCTACCGTTTTAGACAAGAGTCCCTTTCGGATGTCGTCTTCGATTCGGATCCCTAGTACAATTAAGTCTTTAAAAGACTTTATATTCTGATATTTTAAGTGGTTTGCATAGATGGGTCTTAGATTGTCCACGAACTTTTCCACAAGAGTGGCCTCATCTGGACGTTCGACTAATTGGGTACTAGTCTTCCTCCACCTACTAAGGTAGTCGGTGACACCTTCCTTCTCTTTTTTAGTTAGGACCTCTAGAGTATGCATGTTAACTTGAATTTCGGCATTGTTTGCGTAATGTTTAATGAATTCAATTGCAGCATCATCCCCGGTTACAATATTCTTGTGATCTAGGGAATAGAACCATTGCTTGAGAATGGTGTCGAGAGATGAAGGAAAGATCCTTAGGAAGATCTCTAGTTTTATGCCTTTGATAGACATATAATTCTTGAAAGCACAAATGTGGTTCAAAGGGTTCTCATGCCCTTTGAATTTAGGGATGTTAGTTATGGTGAAATTGGTTGGCAGCTGGGCATTTACTGCTTAATACTTGAGACTGTTCTCCCTATAGATGTCATCTCCCTTGAGATACATTAGTTGTTTCTCCAAGTATTAGAGTCGCTTTTCCGCTCGAGTAAGAACTAGTGGGGTATCGACTTCTGGTTGTCACACGATGAGTGGAATGTTATCGTGTACACTAGGGTCAGGAATGTCTGCGGGAGGAAGCGTAGTTTCTACAGCAACGATTCAACCCTCAGTGGCATTGAGGCAAGCATAGGCTTGGTTTTGACTCGTTAGGAGACGAAGCAGCGTAGGTAGGATTTGCTCATTACCATTTGGCGCGGGTTGATGAACACTTGGTTGACTGGTTCCAAGCATCTTGAAAACTGGGCAAGAGACCGACGACGAATCAAAACCCGATCGATAAATATAGCACACTTACTCGAAAAGACTCGATTTGTGAAGTGGGAGTATGCCACCGTGTCTAAGTGAGTTTTGAAAATGACTGTTTTGGAAATGTTTGTCCTAGACAACCATAGTGTGGTTATAGGATTGTTGACTCAAAGTGGAAAAAATGATTTTGAGTAGACACTCGGAGAGAGTTTCGACTCATTTTGCGCTACTTTAGGCCACCTTTGAAAATGCTTTACAGTTTTAAAAATTATTTTGATTTTGAAAATTTTGTCATGGTATATTTACAAAGTGGAGATCATGTAAGGGTTATACACGTTTAAACAAGCAGAGTAACGGTATGCTGAGTGCATTTAAAATGGTTTTGGCTTAGAAGGTGGTTGTCATACCAAGCAATCAAACCCAAGGTCCACGCCAAACATAAGTAAGGCCGGTTCCTAGTCCATTCGCCCAAGTAGTGAAAGCCCTTGGTGCTAACATGAGTTCACACCGTGGTATGGTTGACGTCAATAGTTATTCGTCCTTAGGCCCAGATAAGAATCTGAACCGTCCAAACAGGACGATTGGTCGAAAGGGTTGGGGTGGGCCAAGGACGGCCGAATAAAACGACCTAGGAAGGTCGAGTAATGAAAACCGACAACTATCTCATACATACTATTTCCTAACCTCGTTCACGTTTCATCCTGGGTTGCGAAACTGTGATACACGGGTTTCGCAATTATTTCCAAACTGTGATACACGGGATACCACAGATAGATAAACGAGAGAGACAATCGTGAAAACACGCATTTGTGGAGTCGCCACAAACTTTTGTGGGAAGTTAGAACCGTTCGAATACTTTTTGACATGTCAAGACACAAAATAATGACATGAACACAAAAAACTTGTTATCCTTATCATTCAATGTCTAGAATGACTCTCGTGGATGCCAATGAACACGGATGTTCACGGATATCTGGAGTAAGGGGCGAGGGTACGTATTAGGAAATTCTTTTGATCGAATACCTAATCCCGCCCGCCTCGATAGACACTTTGAATTTGCTCTGTTTTGTTTGGACTGAATGTTGAAAGAAAGGGATAGAACCTTAACCAAAGCACAAAGCCAATGGTTGAGGGTTGAACCTTGATCCCAGCACACAGCTAAGGGTCTAAGCTCCCTTCCAAGCACAAAGCAAAGGAAGTTGTCTCAAGCTTACAGCCAAGAGATATCAACAGAAACAAGGTTTCAGTTTTATGTTTTACTTCAAATCTGTCTTTCATTCATTAGGAAATGGCCTAATATAGGCAAGGAGATTACATCCTACTCGTTCAATACATCCTAGGGCCATAATTGGCTTACAAAAGAAACAGAAATAACAGCTACATTGTTCAGAATAAAGCAATAAAGTAGTAAAGCAGTTCTAATGGGACAATCTGCCTTAATTGG
>JAIUZE010030381.1:8675-11324 GCA_022085475.1 Heliosperma pusillum | reverse complement strand
TTCCTCCCTCCCTCCCTCCCTCCCTCCCTGCTCCCTTCCCTCCCTCCTTCCCTTTCGCCATCTGTCTCTTTTCCCCACTCCCCTCCCCCCGTCTGTCTCTGCGTGGATTCCGGAAGAGCCTACGCATTCTGCCTCTCCGTGTGTCTGCAGCGACCCGCGACCGAGTCCTTGTGTGTTCTTTCTCCCTCCCTCCCTCCCTCCCTCCCTCCCTCCCTGCTTCCGAGAGGCATCTCCAAACACCCACGCGCCGTGGGTTGTCTTCTGACTCTGTCGCGGTCGAGGCAGAGACGCGTTTTGGGCACCGTTTGTGTGGGGTTGGGGCAGAGGGGCTGCGTTTTCGGCCTCGGGAAGAGCTTCTCGACTCACGGTTTCGCTTTCGCGGTCCACGGGCCGCCCTGCCAGCCGGATCTGTCTCGCTGACGTCCGCGGCGGTTGTCGGGCTCCATCTGGCGGCCGCTTTGAGATCGTGCTCTCGGCTTCCGGAGCTGCGGTGGCAGCTGCCGAGGGAGGGGACCGTCCCCGCTGTGAGCTAGGCAGAGCTCCGGAAAGCCCGCGGTCGTCAGCCCGGCTGGCCCGGTGGCGCCAGAGCTGTGGCGCGTCGCTTGTGAGTCACAGCTCTGGCGTGCAGGTTTATGTGGGGGAGAGGCTGTCGCTGCGCTTCTGGGCCCGCGGCGGGCGTGGGGCTGCCCGGGCCGGTCGACCAGCGCGCCGTAGCTCCCGAGGCCCGAGCCGCGACCCGCGGGGACCCGCCGCGCGTGGCGCGGGAGGCTGGGGACGCCCTTCCCGGCCCGGTCGCGGGTCCGCGCTCATCCTGGCCGTCTGAGGCGGCGGCCGAATTCGTTTCCGAGTCCCCGTGGGGAGCCGGGGACCGTCCCGCCCCCGTCCCCCGGGTGCCGGGGAGCGGTCCCCGGGCCGGGCCGCGGTCCCTCTGCCGCGATCCTTTCTGGCGAGTCCCCGTGCGGAGTCGGAGAGCGCTCCCTGAGCGCGCGTGCGGCCCGAGAGGTCGCGCCTGGCCGGCCTTCGGTCCCTCGTGTGTCCCGGTCGTAGGAGGGGCCGGCCGAAAATGCTTCCGGCTCCCGCTCTGGAGACACGGGCCGGCCCCCTGCGTGTGGCACGGGCGGCCGGGAGGGCGTCCCCGGCCCGGCGCTGCTCCCGCGTGTGTCCTGGGGTTGACCAGAGGGCCCCGGGCGCTCCGTGTGTGGCTGCGATGGTGGCGTTTTTGGGGACAGGTGTCCGTGTCGCGCGTCGCCTGGGCCGGCGGCGTGGTCGGTGACGCGACCTCCCGGCCCCGGGGGAGGTATATCTTTCGCTCCGAGTCGGCATTTTGGGCCGCCGGGTTATTGCTGACACGCTGTCCTCTGGCGACCTGTCGCTGGAGAGGTTGGGCCTCCGGATGCGCGCGGGGCTCTGGCCTACCGGTGACCCGGCTAGCCGGCCGCGCTCCTGCTTGAGCCGCCTGCCGGGGCCCGCGGGCCTGCTGTTCTCTCGCGCGTCCGAGCGTCCCGACTCCCGGTGCCGGCCCGGGTCCGGGTCTCTGACCCACCCGGGGGCGGCGGGGAAGGCGGCGAGGGCCACCGTGCCCCCGTGCGCTCTCCGCTGCGGGCGCCCGGGGCGGCCGCGACAACCCCACCCCGCTGGCTCCGTGCCGTGCGTGTCAGGCGTTCTCGTCTCCGCGGGGTTGTCCGCCGCCCCTTCCCCGGAGTGGGGGGTTGGCCGGAGCCGATCGGCTCGCTGGCCGGCCGGCCGGCCTCCGCTCCCGGGGGGCTCTTCGTGATCGATGTGGTGACGTCGTGCTCTCCCGGGCCGGGTCCGAGCCGCGACGGGCGAGGGGCGGACGTTCGTGGCGAACGGGACCGTCCTTCTCGCTCCGCCCCGCGGGGGTCCCCTCGTCTCTCCTCTCCCCGCCCGCCGGCGGTGCGTGTGGGAAGGCGTGGGGTGCGGACCCCGGCCCGACCTCGCCGTCCCGCCCGCCGCCTTCTGCGTCGCGGGTGCGGGCCGGCGGGGTCCTCTGACGCGGCAGACAGCCCTCGCTGTCGCCTCCAGTGGTTGTCGACTTGCGGGCGGCCCCCCTCCGCGGCGGTGGGGGTGCCGTCCCGCCGGCCCGTCGTGCTGCCCTCTCGGGGGGTTTGCGCGAGCGTCGGCTCCGCCTGGGCCCTTGCGGTGCTCCTGGAGCGCTCCGGGTTGTCCCTCAGGTGCCCGAGGCCGAACGGTGGTGTGTCGTTCCCGCCCCCGGCGCCCCCTCCTCCGGTCGCCGCCGCGGTGTCCGCGCGTGGGTCCTGAGGGAGCTCGTCGGTGTGGGGTTCGAGGCGGTTTGAGTGAGACGAGACGAGACGCGCCCCTCCCACGCGGGGAAGGGCGCCCGCCTGCTCTCGGTGAGCGCACGTCCCGTGCTCCCCTCTGGCGGGTGCGCGCGGGCCGTGTGAGCGATCGCGGTGGGTTCGGGCCGGTGTGACGCGTGCGCCGGCCGGCCGCCGAGGGGCTGCCGTTCTGCCTCCGACCGGTCGTGTGTGGGTTGACTTCGGAGGCGCTCTGCCTCGGAAGGAAGGAGGTGGGTGGACGGGGGGGCCTGGTGGGGTTGCGCGCACGCGCGCACCGGCCGGGCCCCCGCCCTGAACGCGAACGCTCGAGGTGGCCGCGCGCAGGTGTTTC
>JAIUZE010030328.1:0-14342 GCA_022085475.1 Heliosperma pusillum | reverse complement strand
TAATTATATTTACAAGGAGTTGTAAAATAAATTAACTGGGCATTATGGGATCCATTATATATTGATATAATGGTAAAATATCACTTAAAAGTTAAGTGTATATTTATTATTAATTTGAGTCATATAATTGTTTTATGATCAAATTAACACTGAATTATACAAGATAATTAAGCATATGATTAATAAGTATTTGTGAGACAAATATCAAAAATCAAAATGGTCCATTATGGACTCAAGTGGACCGGTTTTGAGTAGATAAAATCAATAAGTGATTTTACTCTACCAATTCCACACTCCACCATTTAATAATGATATGTTATGATACATGATCATTATCAATTTCTAACCCACACTCAAGCTATTTGCATGTGAATTAAATAAGAAGAAAAAATCACCCTTTTGGGGCTTGGTAGGTGCCGGCCAAATGCTCTTTAAAAGAGCATTTTGGTTGCTCATTTTTCTTCACCAATTCATTCACTTGTTTTTGCCATACTTCTCACTAAAACCTCTTCTCTCTACAACTCTCCTAAATACTAATATTCTCTAAGTATTACTAGAGTAGTAATACAATAATATTAGTAGTATTTATCTTCACTTAATATCTAGTTAATAATAAGTTTAGATTATTTGGGTTTAGTCTTGGGTGCAACAAGAAGGAGACCTTCAACTTTGGAGGTTGTTTTATGGAGGATCATCTATCAATTTCATGCTCAAGAACAATAAGAAGGAGTTCTTATTGTGCCCATATTGAACCGAAAATTCCCAATGTAAGGATGTTTTCGTCTTATCGTTTCTTTTATGCTTTTATATTTGCATGCATGATAACTAGATCCTAAATCATTAAGTTAATATAATTTAATGTAGTAATTAGAGGAGTCTAATTAGAGGTCTAGGACTTTCAGACTTGACTTCCAACATCCCCCTTGACCTCTTGAGTCGGGTTTGTTGATAGCGTTTGATGTAAAGCGATGAATTCTTCGCCTAACTGATTGATCTTCCGACAACTGCGACATCGTCTCTACTTCTTCTTTCTTTTTAATTGGTGAACTTTCTTGAAATGCCTTTGACATGGTCAAGCTTGCTTCTTCAAATCGTCGGGTTCTAGGCAAATGCTCGGGAATATATAAAAAGGGCGTAGAAACGTCACTTTCCCTACAAAACAGGTTAGAACACAGGAATTCGCCTAGAAGACGATATTAGCTCATAAAGTGGCTTAACAAAGCACAAATGACATACAAAACCGAGCTAAATTGGGGGTTAAAACCATACAACTATTCACTTATCAAACTCCCCCAAGCTAAACCTTTGCTTGTCCTCAAGCAAACATAACAAACAATACCAGGACAAGGGTTGCAAGCATTGGCTACTACACCATCAAGAAACAAATCTCAACATAAAGCTTTTGGAAACATAATGAATCATAACCCAAAAAACAACGTGGGCAAGAATGATACAAAAACATGGCTGAGATTTACATAACAGTGTAGCACAAAGAATTTCACTATAGAATTTTCGGCTCTTGCATGATCTGTTGACATATGGACTCTCACGGTACACTCGAACACTCAATGTATGTAAAAGGTGATTTCTTTATGTGTAAATGTTTTTGAGACACTTACATATCTACGAGTTATGAAAATGTGTCCGCAGTCTAATATGGTAAACAATTCAAAACACAAGTCAAAGATCACAATGCACATAGAAAAGAAGCCGAAAAAGTAATGAAGAAGGCTTTGGGAAATGGGTGAAAGGTGGACAAATAGTTATGGTCATGTGAAGGTTAGAATGAGCTAGCAACTGACCAATGATAAATGAATACTCAATCCAAACCTTCGATCAACTTCCCAGAAGACGAAAAACGAGGCCAAAAGAAACAAATTGGCTTATTACACACGAAACACAAGGGTAAACTCCTTCTAATCATTGAATTGACATTTTGAGGAGATACTCACAACTTTTTATTTCTTTTTCTTTCTTTTTCCGATTTTTTCCTTTTCTTTTTCTATTTCATTCATTTTTTTCTTTTTCTTTCTTTTCTTTTCTTTTCTTTTGAACATCACTTCTTGAATATTTTTCGTTCTCCAAATTCACTTTGTCATTAAGGAACAAAATCTTCTCAAAAGAGCACCCATACACCATAGTCTAGCTACTAGCTCAAAAGGTAGGCAGTTTTTTGTATGTAGCTATTATTTTATGAAACATTTGTATGAAGGGGCTTATTTTGAGGGGCAAATTAAAGTGAAAAGGCTTCAAATCATAGTGAATCATGAATACAATGCTTATAGAAATGAAATGAGAACCATACTTATGCGTTTTGACATGACACACATCACAAGGAGAACTACACACACCTAGATGAGACTGGTTATAGATGTACCAGTCTAAAGAGGTTCTACCTTACAATATATGTAACTTGCCAAATGTCAAGATCAAAAGTACTCATCTATAGATTAATTCCATGCCTACTGTGTACAAGACTTCCCCAAGTATGCACAATTCAATGAATATTGAATCATTATCTTTTGAAAGCTCTAAGTTTGGGAAATCTATCATGATAGCATAGTAAACAAGCAAGCAAAGCATGAAAAGCATTCAATTATGTTCAGAAATTTTTAAAATTTCTCTCTAAAATCTTCTCTTTCTTTTATTCAAAATTTGAAAAATGATCAACTAAAATGCAAAATGGGAAAATGCAATCCCTCCCCCAAGCTAAACATCACATTGTCCTCAATGTGAGCACGAAGACTAAACATGCAACGAGATGCTTATTGGGAAGAAGGGTAAAAAGGGAAAAAAAATGAAAGAAAAATGAAGCTTACTAGTGAGCGCGGACTCCCCCAAGCTAGTCTTTTGGACTTGACAAGGAAGGTCTTCATAGATTTTTCAAAAACTCTTTCATCTGCAAAATAAATGCTAATAACGAAAAAGGGAAAATATAAAAATGCAAAAAGAAAAGGAACACGGGTTGCCTCCCGAGAAGCGCAATTTAAATGTCTTGCTAGACTCTTTATTAATGAAAATCATTCTTTGTGCCTTAAAAAGCATGTCAATGCCCTTAGAAGTCGATCATATACTTGCGCATGAGCTATACAAAAACATATGTAAGCAATTGACAAGATATAGGCATGAAATATTGAAGGTAAGAAATGATATATCTTATCATTGTGCGCATGACAAACTTCCTAGATGACCACTGAACTGCTCCACTCGTCAGTGAGAGATGGAGTGAAATGTTTAAGATCATGGAACAAACAATTAGTTCCCAAAATATCATTAGTGAACTCTAATTGGGGGTAGGGTGAATCAAAGGATTGGGAATCAAAAATGGGTGGTTGATCCCACTTAATTTCAAGGCTAGGTTCACAAAACCCAGTATCATTTTCAAATAAATCTGGAATATCCATAGCGAAGGGATTTTCAAAGAAATCTGATGACTCGATCGACCACTCTCCATTGGAGTTAGAAATGGGCTTAACTACATCCTTGTCTAAAGTCTCGACTAGCATATGCTCAATATCAATAATGGGGGTCACAAAATTGTCAAAATAGAACGACACTAGAGTGAGTTTCAATAGAAAAGGTTGGACCATCATCATCGTCATCTATTAATTCATATGATTGGGGAGAATTAGACTCACATGGGGGACATGAAAAAGCACAGGAGAAAATAGCCTCACATGGGGGGGCTGAAAAAGCATAAGGAAAATTGATTGGCTTACAAATTTTAAACGTGGGTTCTTCCTTTTGCCCTTTGAGTATTTGAAGTTGAGCCCTGATTTCATTGATTTGCTCTTGGATTCTCAACCGCCGGTGCGTTTCATCCAGAGATTGGGATGCCATAAAGTCCTAGAAAATCCAAAGTTCCTTTCCTCTCTTCTGATAAAAACTTCCAGTACTCAATTGCATAGCCAGGCTATGACACTTAATGAGCATTCCATGAAACACGACATCTCTCATATAGGTCTCATCAAGGGTATACCCAAGAGAGATAATATGGTTAGAATAGCTATAAAATCGATCGAGGTATTCATGGAAATGCTCATTCTCGCATTGTGGAGGTTGGAATTAGATAGTCATTGAGAGAAAATAAAGCAATCCCTTTGAAAGAAAATATTCCTATTACTTGAAAAGAGTCACTATACTACAACGAAAAGGTGAGAAGAATCGCAAGGAACAAGTGTTCCTTGATAAAAAAGAAAAGAAGAAAAAAGAAAAAGACAAGGTGAAACTCTACTAATCACAAATAAACAAAACCGTGCTCCCCGGCAACGGCGCCCAAATTTGACAGGGTTGTCGCGTACCCTAATCAAAGATAAATAACCCAGACTAGGCTAACAACAAATTAATGTAATTAGGTAAGTAAGGGGTCGATCTCGGGGAGACGGGAGATACTTGCGAATATTTGTAATTAGAACTCTACCTTGGACGATTGGCAAATGTTTGTCACTAATTACTAAATAATAACAATGCAATAAAGAAAAGAATCTAGGGAAGTAGGTTCACACATGTAGATTAACATATTGATGAAATTGTATTTAGGATATGCAAATAATTCATTGTGAGTTCGTAAGAATGATGTGTTCATTACAATCATAGATCAGATGGTCTAGCAGGCTTTTTATGCGATTTACTAGGTCTTAATTTACCATGTCATGCTTTGTCTATTCAATTCTCGTATGTCTACCTTGGAAAAGAATTCCATACTAGTCAAATGATTTTGGCCAAAAATCGATAACTATCGTTACAATCCAAATATGCATAGACACAACGTTTTAAAGGCACAATTTCTTTTATCCAATTATCATCTTTTAATTAATCTAACATGGCTATCCTACACCCTAGAAGGGTGACTACTTATGCATGATTAACAATGAAAAGGAAACTAAGATTATAAAAATAAGAATGATAAACATGATAAAGGAAATACTAAAAGAAAATGAAACTATAATGTAAAGACGAGAATAAAGATTACCGAAAAGGATGAGCAAAGATTGAAATGGAATAAGAACTTGAATAGGAAATGCAAACCCGGAAACTTGAATTCCAATTACAACTAGAACAACTAAAATTGAAGAAAACTTAGAACTAGACTAAACTAAACTAGAGAAAACTAAAACTAAACTAAACTAAGAAAGAAGAAGAACTAAACTAAAGAGAAATGTAAGAAGAGAAGAGATGTTGTGTGAAGGGATGGATGATATGATATAAGGGCTAGAGCATCTATTTATAGTATTAGGGTTTCGTGGAGAAGAGGTCGGGCATTAAACACATAGGTCAAAAATAGGATGAAGGAGCCGCAATGCTCGAAGTAGCACACATACCCGATCGGGTAAGTTGTCATCTAGAAGTATTTGACGAACGTTTCATCTTCCTTCGCTTTGACTTGACTTCCATCATCCCCCTTGACCTCTTGAGTCGGGTTTGTTGATAGGGTTTGATGTAAAGCGATGAATTCTTCCGCCTAAATGATTGATCTTCCGACAACTACGAAACTGTCTTTGCTTCTTCTCTCTTTCGAATTAGTGGACCTTCTTGAAATGCCTTTCACTTGGTCAAGCTTGCTTCTTCGAATCGTCGGGTTCTAGGCAAATGCTCGGGAATATAGAAAAAGGGCGTAGAAACGTCACTTTCCCTACAAAACATGTTAGAACATAGGAAATCGCCTAGAAGACGATATTAGCTCATAAAGTGGCTTAACAAAGCACAAATGACATACAAAACCGAGCTAAACTGGGGGTTAAAACCATACAAATATTCACTTATCAAACTCCCCCAAGCTAAACCTTTGCTTGTCCTCAAGCAAACATAACAAACAATACCAGGACAAGGGTTGCAAGCATTGGCTACTACACCATCAAGAAACAAATCTCAACATAAAGCTTTTGGAAACATAATGAATCATAACCCAAAAAACAACGTGGGCAAGAATGATACATAAACATGGCTGAGATTTACATAACAGTGTAGCACAAAGAATTTCACTATAGAATTTTCGGCTCTTGCATGATCTGTTGACATATGGACTCTCACGGTACACTCGAACACTCAATGTATGTAAAAGGTGATTTCTTTATGTGTAAATGTTTTTGAGACACTCACCTATCTACGACTTATGAAAATGTGTCCGCAGTCTAATATGGTAAACAATTCAAAACACAAGTCAAAGATCACAATGCACATAGAAAAGAAGCCGAAAAAAGATGAAGAAGGTTTTGGGAAATGGGTGAAAGGTGGACAAATAGTTATGGTCATGTGAAGGTTAGAATGAGCTAGCAACTGACCAATGATAAATGAATACTCAATCCAAACCTTCGATCAACTTCCCAGAAGACGAAAAACGAGGCCAAAAGAAACAAATTGGCTTATTACACACGAAACACAAGGGTAAACTCCTTCTAATCATTGAATTGACATTTTGAGGAGATACTCACAACTTTTTATTTCTTTTTCTTTCTTTTTCCGATTTTTTCCTTTTCTTTTTCTTTTTCATTCATTTTTTTCTTTTTCTTTCTTTTCTTTTCTTTTCTTTTGAACATCACTTCTTGAATATTTTTCGTTCTCCAAATTCACTTTGTCATTAAGGAATAAAATCTTCTCAAAAGAGCACTCATACACCATAGTCTAGCTACTAGCTCAAAAGGTAGACAGTTTTTATATGTAGCTATTATTTTATGAAGCATTTGTATGAAGGGGCTTATTTTGAGGGGCAAATTAAAGTGAAAAAGGCTTCAAATCATAGTGAATCATGAATGCAATGCTTATAGAAATGAAATGAGAACCATACTTATGCGTTTTGACATGACACACATTACAAGGAGAACTACACACACCTAAATGAGACTGGGTATGGATGTACCAGTCTAAGGAGGTTCTACCTTACAATATATGTAGTTTGCCAAATGTCAAGATCAAGCGTACTCATCTATAGATTCATTTCATGCCTACTGTGTACAAGACTTCCCCATGTATGCAAAATTCAATGAATATTGAATCATTATCTTTTGAAAGCTCTAAGTTTGGGAAATGTAACATGATGGTATAGTAAACAAACAAGCAAAGCACGAAAAGTATTCAATTATGTTCAGAAATTTTTTAATTTTCTCAAAAATCGTCTCTTTCTTTTATTCAAAATTCGAAAAATGATCAACTAAAATGCAAAATGGGAAAATGCAATCCCTCCCCCAAGCTAAACATCACATTGTCCTCAATGTGAGCACGAAGACTAAACATGCAACGAGATGCTTATTGGGAAGAAGGGTAAAAAGGGAAAAAAAATGAAAGAAAAATGAAGCTTACTAGTGAGCGCGGACTCCCCCAAGCTAGTCTTTTGGACTTGACAAGGAAGGTCTTCATAGATTTTTCAAAAACTCTTTCATCTGCAAAATAAATGCTAATAACGAAAAAGGGAAAATATAAAAATGCAAAAAGAAAAGGAACACGGGTTGCCTCCCGAGAAGCGCAATTTAAATGTCTTGCTAGACTCTTTATTAATGAAAATCATTCTTTGTGCCTTAAAAAGCATGTCAATGCCCTTAGAAGTCGATCATATACCTGCGCATGAGCTATACAAAAACATATGTAAGCAATTGACAAGATATAGGCATGAAATATTGAATGTAAGAATTGATATATCTTATCATTGTGCGCATGACAAACTTCATAGATGACCACTGAAGTGCTCCACTCGTTAGTGAGATGTAGAGTCTATTGATCGAATACAAAAGAGGGGGGGGGGGTGAATTGAGTATTAAAAACTAGTCCCACTTTTTCGATTAATATGATATGTAATTAATTATTTGATCTTATGAATTAAAATCAACTAATTAATTAATCAAAGTAAGCGCGAATAACGAAATAACGAAAAGTAAAGAGATAAGAGAGAGGCACACGATTTTTGAAGTGGTTCAGTTTCACACTTTGAAACCTACGTCCACTATTCTCGATTAATAATTTTTAGTACCTTTCTACGGATTACAAAAATTACCAACCCACTCGTATAATCAACACTATGTTTATAACTCAAGGTGAGTATCGCTAAATACTCTATACTATCTTACGCTAATAAGAAAGTACAATATAACTCACACAAATTCCCGTTAAAGAATTGTAAGCTTATAATGATGTACTATTATCCAATAACGTATTTCACTCAAGCGATTGATAATAATTGATGCACGACTCTTTTAAAAAACAAACTCTAAAAATAATAAATATTTGCTCAAAGGTTTGCTTTAAAACGATTTTGGAAAATCAACACAAATAAAATATGTAGCCGTGTGAATGTATGTGTATTTCGTGTATTTTACAAATTGTATGTGAATGAGTATTTATAGTAGTAGAATCATAGTAGATCTAAAACCCTAGTATAATATTTAATAAAGATACTTATCTTATCATAAAATAATATTTGCTGATCTTTTAGAAATATCTTTATCTCAAAATATTATTTGGTTTATCTTATAGAAATATATTTATCTTGATATCTCAAAATATTGGTGTAAAGATATAGTAGAATCCTAGATTAGGTAAACTAAGGAAACAAACCTATGGAGGCCGAATCCTATAGCTCACGAAACCCTAGGAGCACGAATCCCTAGGTGGCACAAACTAGGTTTCACGAAACCCTAGATGGCGCAACCACTAGGTGGGCTAATTAGGTTAACAACAAATTGAGATAGAATATATTAGAAACCCTAGGTAGCATGACAACCCATAAGTTGTATTACTAACCAATAGAATCTCATAAATATATTCTCTATTAAAATAATTGATAAATAAAAATACTCTTTTAACTTTTGAAAACATTTCAAAACATTTTATTTCCAAAATCATGCATCAATATTTTATCATCCAAAGTCATAGACTAAAGCTATAACTTTTGAACATAAAATCTCTCGAATGAAATAGTTACCGAATGACGACCTATACTATATAATCTTCACAAAGATCTTCAGTATACGGATCATCTCTTCATCTTGATCACAAAGACCCTCCATCTCGAGTCTTGTGTAGTTTGATGTAGATCTTGTTTGAAGCGATTTTCTTTAAAGTTATGCCTGGTTAGCTATAACTTCCATGTTCACTTCCAAAGTTATTCCTGAAGTTGTTATAACTTTGTCTCACAAACTTTATCAAAGTTATGCCTAACTTTGATCTTTCTTCTCATAATTGTTGCTAGCTATAATAAGACTAAGCACACAATTACACGCATATGATATATCAAGTAAAACATATTATCACGTAAACATATGTCATTATCAAAACTATCAAATTGGTCCAACAAATTCCCCCTTTTTGATGATGACAAGTCTCATATGATTTCCTCAAGAGTTCTTCTTAACAATGTGACTAAGTATGGTTCCCCCTCAACAAAGCACTCCAAAGTTATAGCAACTTTGATCGCAAGAACAAAACAACTTAGCCAAAGTTATAGCTTGAGAGAATTTAAGAGATAACGAGTCTTGACAAGGAGCAAGCTTAAGCAAAGACTCAAATCATATCATTTCTTCCCCCTCTTGGCATCATTGAAAAGACAAGAACAAAGACATGAAACGACTAGAATAACACATGTCAAGGCAAGAAATAGATATGCAAAATACGCAATATAAGACGATATATATCAAGCAAAATAAAGTGCAAATGTTGATTAAAACTACAAACCACAAAAGATAGTATTAGTTGCCATTGGGCCGAATAGACAATGTCAAAATAAGCCAAATGGGCCGAATAGGATTAGTAGTTTAAGAGTTAAAACAACCAAGGATAGAAAAATCAAGGCATTTTGGGTTGACGGATTTTGTTAGGATCGACATAACCGGGCCTAGTGCGGTACTCAAGAGTGGAAAGACGGTCAAGGCAATTTGATACATGAGAAGCTTGAGCGGTGAGGCAAACATCAAAGTTCCGGACTTTCAATGAAAGAGCCTCCGTCGCATCATAAATTGTACGCATTCCCTCACGCATCTCCGTCCCGCTCTTAACCAACGACCCGCCTTGGCTCACCAAGAAAGTCATCCTATCCCTTTGCCTATACGCCTCTTGCTTACAATCGATAATATTACGTTCCAACTTAGCAAGGCGATCATCCACACCATCCATCCATGTCCTCATTTCATGACTCACACCCGACCCACCTTGGTCACGGGTTGAGCTCAAGGAACCCATGCCCACGGCTTGAACAACCGTGTCCAATACCGTCTCAATTTTCTTATCCTGCGCATCCAAGCGCTCCATAATACTACCAATGAACATATCTAATTTGGATTCAATCACAGAAAAATCAGCCCCACCCGAAGACAATCCAACCGAACCTCCTTTGACCAAAAATAACAATTCCGGACCATTAGCATCAAGCTTCATAAATTTCAAGAACGTATCACACATCTCATCCTTTACCGCGACCCCATAATTTTGCATATTAACAACTCCCTTTGACTCAAAAAGCCGAGACAGCCACATGCCATACGGCAAGTCAAGAGTAGAGTAAAATTTGTCTTCGGTCACCGAGAAAGCGGTTTGTGAAATACGATTAAAAACAAGAGAAGGTAAATTAACCCGATTGCCCTCCAACCAATGCTTAACGACTAACATCTCATAGCATGCAATTTTATCACGTCCGCCCCGTCGCGGAATCACAGTATTCCATAAAAAGTTTAACAGAAATTTCAGTTTCGGAGAAACATTACCAGCCAACACACAACTCGACACCGTCGCCCCAACATCAAAATACTGCTTAACCTCCAGCTTAGCCATGTCCGTCAGTTCTTCCCATGACGTACTCGGATTGATTTTGATTCCATCATCAGGAACCAAAACCAGAGTACAAAAGTCCGTCACGGAAAACGAAACTGCACGGCCATTTATGACGGCATGCAAGACTCCATTGTCTAAAGAAACAGAGGAAAAGAACTGGATTACCTCAATCGGATACACCGGACCCGAAAACTGAGCCACCGTTTCCCATTCTTGGAAATTCAGAAAATCCGAAAAGAATCCCAAAGCCCTATACTTGTCACACCAAGCCTTAGGATAATACCGACCACCGTGTATTCCATATTGAGCAACCCGGTTCACAAGTTTTCTTTCGTCTTTTGTAAGTCGGAGTTTATCAATTCCCAAGGATGTTTCTTGCGGCGAAAAATCCCGAAGAGTTACCCGTGTTGTAACAACCCGAAATATAACCCGATTTTCTAGTAAAAATATTTACTAACACTTTCAGTAGAACTTAAGTTTTTAAAATAGAAATTTTTGTTCCGAGTCTTATTTTGAAATTCCGCTTTCGTATTTGGAATTTCTGAGAGATTTCATGAAAAGACCGTTTTTAGTCATCTTTGACTTTTCTTGACTTTTAAGTCGTCTTTGACTTTTCTTGACTTTTTAAAAGTCGTCATTGACTTTTCTTGACTTTTAAGTCGTCCTAAACTTTTCTTGACTTTAAGTCATCTTTGACTTTTCTCGAATTTTCAGTCAACTTTGACTTCCGTTGACTTTTTCCCGACTCGCCTCATAAGTTTGAGGACCGAAATTTTATTTAAAAAAATAATATTTTTGATTTATTTTTATTTAGATTTATTAAGATTTATCATAATTTAATATAATTATTTTGAATTATTCGGAATTTAAAGAATAACGTTTACGGTTTTAACCGAACGTCATTTAACTATTCCCGACTCATCGTAAATCCCGTAACAAAATCGAAACTCGACTTTGGCATGAGTCACACGCCCATGTCATCGTTTTCCACCCGTTAGATATTTAATTTTTGATAAACTAATAATAATATCTAGATATTTATTTACTTTATCGATCAGTTAACGAAAATTACGCAAATCGTTTACAAAACTGACCCGATATCACCCATACCACACGGTTTTTATTCCTCTCTTAGCCTTGATATTTTATTTCTTTTCATTATAATAACATAATATCTTGATATTTAATTCAATTAACTTAATATCTAATTAATTACGGTAATATAATTATTATACCGGGTCAATTCCATAACAACAATTTCAAACCCAACTCACTATTTTGCTCTACAAACTCACGGCTCACACACTCCACTTTACTCACAAACAACTTTTCATTTTTCAACAAATCAAATTAAGATCAAAATAGCACTTTCTTTAATCGTTCTTGAGCGTTCTTCGCGTTCTTCATCCGTTCTTCATCGTTCTTGAGCAAAACCTTCATAAAACCTTCATTTCTTAATTAAATCCGTCCTAACCTATATTTCTAGGATCTCCTCTTCGCTCTCCATCTCCACGTACGGTTTTATTTCAATTCCGTCAAAATCGTTTTCAAGACTTTAATTATGGAAATTCATATTTTAAGTTCTAATAATGTTCTCTTGTCATTTCTTATAGGGGAAGATTTTGAAGACGAGTTTGGTGACTCGTATATATTAGGGGAAGACTAGAAGACGGGTTTCTTAGTTCTTAGTTCTTATTATTTTGGTGCTACTTGATTTTAGCTAGCTAAGGTAACGATTCCGAGTTACTCGACGGATAAATGTTACATAGCTTTGTTTTACTTTAGTTTTTGGTTCATCTTTAGTTTTTGTTCATATGATTATGATTTTATGATTTTAGTTAGTAACATGATAAGTGGTTAATTTTATTATGTTGTAGGAATTCATGAATATGTTGGTGTCCTTGTTATATTTTTATGATTTCTTCATGATGATGATTGTTGCATGTTGGATGGTTAAATTGGATGTTTAAAAATGGATGTTGTTAATTAAAACATGTTAGAATTAATTAGGAAGTGTGGTTGTTTGAACCGTGAAAAGGGGCCGTGTTGGGGCTGTGAACCGGCCGGTCCAGGCCTGGTCAGACCGGTTCAGGCCGGTCCAGCCCGGTTTGGATTTGGTCCGGGTGGGGTCCTTGGGAGTTGTGTCGATATTTGATTGTTTGGTTATTGTTTTGACGGGGTTTAATTATGTTAAGCATGCGGGAAAATATTAGAAATCGGTTTTAGAAAACTTAAATCAAAACAGCCCTTTGAGCCCAAATCAGGCCGTGAGGCCCAAATCAGGCCCATGTGGGTCCGGTCCAACTCAGCCGTGGGTCCCACTTTGGGACTTGTGACGGTTTTTGAGTTATCGTCATTTTTATCGTGTTTTGTAATATTTAGCAAGTGGGAAATATTAATAAGTAAAATATTTAATTAAAAAAGTTTTTCATAAAATTATTATTTCTCACATGTTAGAAATTATAAGACGGGGTCGTAGTTTAATTTGTTATCATTTAAGTCAAGCGGGTTTTTGGGTATAATATGATAATTCACGTGTTAGAAGTAGTAATAAAATAACATGTAATGAATATGTTGATTTTATGTCTATGTGATAAAGACTCTGCTTCTAGCCGGTTTGATCCAACGGGTTGGGTCAAACTAAGATCTAGTCAGCCCCGATTTGACTGATGACCCGTCGCGGGACTCGGGGCGGGGATTTGTCTTCAAGTAAGGTTTTATTTAATTCGGAATTAGCCTTAGTAGATATGAGGCGATATGTTAATTGATTATGATTTATATGCAATTAGTCACATGTTAGGAAATGGTTTCCGTGACTGTTTAATTATATGGTTGGTGTCGTGTTGACTAAGTACCCATAGAGAATTATGAGTATATGGCGTCTTGACCATGCTAATTCTAAATGAGTAGCTTGGACCACGACATTGATAGGCCGTACTATCTTTAACGAGCCTACGGAGTTTGTCGCTTGATAGCGTTTGTGTCCCGGCTTGGTGGGTTTATATCCAAGTCGGGGCATGGCATCCTAAGAGTTCCGCTTTGGGAAGGGAGCCAGCTTAAGTACTAGCCATCTCTGCTTAGGGGGTCGCCTAGCAGAGTTTCTTGTGTACGGTTATGTCATGAGACGGGGAAGGGAATAGCTGTTGTCGCTAGGTCTGATCAGTCTAGGACTAGGATGTTTTCCTACCTTGTGGTATAGCCTCGAGTTACAGAAGTCTTCTATTGACTGCACTAGGAACTTATGCCTGTTTGTAGAGGTATTGGTCTTTCATGTTTGTATGATTCTATGAGTTCTAGAAGGTGAGATGCAAGCAGGCTAGGATTGATAGAGTTTGGATTACCGGTTGTTAACTGATTCACATGATTACGTGTTGATTAGGGTTTGAGTGTATCACGGCCATGTTTCTGAGAGGAACCTCTGAGCTAGCATACCAGCTTCCCTACCTCGAGTTATAGTTTATTATCGGTTTCACATGATAGCTTTCACATGCTAGGTTATTTGTTAGTTATCTGTTTCATAACATGAAAAGCAGATCATATATGTTAAAGTTTTGTATTGTTCATATACATTGCTTTTATGTTATTCATGT
>JAIUZE010030304.1:0-26253 GCA_022085475.1 Heliosperma pusillum | reverse complement strand
TTCATGTTTTTCATGAATGAACAGGTTGCTTGCATGGATGGCTTTTTGCTTGACATTTTGGGTTCGGGTGTGAGCTAGCGGGCGTTGTCCCTGGATTAAAACACCTCTAGACGATTTTAGCTTGTTTGCTAAACACTTTTACTTCGTCTCTTGATGTAGTATAATTCGTACTTTAGTTTGTAATATTTGACACTCCTCGTATTCTTTCCTTGCATGTACAAAAGTTTTCAAAAACTTCATATTTCCGCTATATAATTCACATGCTTGTTTGTTTTATATTTCCGCATTCGCGAGGGTTGTCACAGAGAGACAGAAAATCCAGTTTTTTTTTTGAGAGAGAGAGAGCAAAATATAATGAATTTGGTTCATGCGTTTGGTTTGCCTTTTGTTTAAAGTTTTCCTTTTATATTTATTATTAGTATACGTATAATCTAAGTATTGATCTAAGCCATTGGTTAAGTAGGATCCAATGGCTGAGATTTTATTAGTACAAACTCACCATAAGAGCCAAACTCACGAGATCCCGCCTGTATATATATATATATATATGATGGACTTGGGAAGCTTTGTTCATACGAAAACAAGCAAAACGTAGCGTTGGATTTGGAAAGCGGGGTCCACTAATGAAATTTATTATAGCAAATAAAAGGCTTAAGCTTAAGACGGGTCAAGTCCCTCTCACAAAGAGCAAGTGGAGGGATAAGTGGGGGGTTCCATTTGCCACCCACTTGCACCCCACTTTCCTTTTGCGAGGGGGATTCGGCCCGATTTAAACTTAAGACGGGTCGATCCATTTTCAATGAGAATTTGTGCTCTAGCTAGCCATTAGACGAACAGAGGTATTAGAGTAGTCTTAGTTTTAGGTTTTACTTTCTTTGTTTTTTTTGTTGGAATAATACCACGGAGACTACGTTTTTGGTTTTTGGCCTTTTAGGCCATGTTTTTTCCAGCTTAATTTCAACGCGTTTTATTTGAGCTCGGCTTTATTCAATACAGTTTAGTTTAGCTTTAGCCAGTTTTATTTATCTCATCTCTTCACAAAATTAACTCTTACTTCAACTCCATTCAATTTAGTTCAATTAAGCTTACCTTCATTTAATTCAGTTAAGATCATTTCCGCCGAAAAGAACAAGACCTTAGTCTTCATACTCCATATTCTTCCCTTTCAAGTTTAATTCAAGACTAAGTTTCTTCTTCCCTTTTCTCTTATTTAGTTTAATTATGTTTTACTCTATTATAAATGTTATGATTAGGTTAAGATTAATTAGTGAGTAGTAATTTTCTAGAGTTTGTATCGTTGCAAATTAGTAAAAGCACGTTCGATTGCGATATTGCTTATTTGAGTTTGATAAAAAATTATAATGAATTGGGTAACGAATTTGATATGATTTTACATGAAATAACTTGTAGCTATCAACGGAAGTTGGGCAAGGTTTTGTTGTGTGTTTAATCGGTCTTATTGAGTTGCTTAATTATTGTTATAATTGAATTGCGGGAGCGGGGATTCAATTTAGAACATATTTCTAATCATGATTATAAGACTTTCATGGGAATGTTAATTTTTATAGTTGTGATGTATCTACGGTTTTACTGCTTTTATGAGTCTAATTTACATGCGGGAATAGGGGTTAGGCGTATTTAGGAAGAATTATCGTTACTCGGGAGAGAGCGTTAATATGCTAGAGGTTTAGTAGTCCCACTTGAATAGCAATTAAGAAATCCACATTATTTTTAAGCTTGTCTAGAGACGATATAAACTCTTGGCCGTTTTGTTATTATTAATTTCGTATTTTATAGTTTGATTATTGCTTTTTAGGTTGGGTTATTATTATGAGGTAGATGAATAGTTGATGGAGATTAAGTGGGAGAGCTAAGAACAAATGAAAGTGGCTTAAGCCTTAGTTAGTATATTAAGTCTTGCTTAAGACGGATATTATATGTCTAAAACTTAAAACGGGTCAAGTATTATCAAGTTGTGGTAATAAAGACGGACTTTTGGTATATTTTAGGCAATAAGTGGGGTGATTTGGTATGTATTTGACCCATCTTAAGCTTTAGAAGAATAATGTCTGTCTGAAATGAGTATTTGTGTACTTAGTATAGCCACATTGTTGTTTATTTTATAGGAGGCTGCCATGTGGATTCCTCATGCATGCCTTTTTTATATTATGTATAGATACCTATATAATATTGTTACACCAACAAACAAAAACTCTTCAAAAAGACTATTTCATAACATAAGAATGTTGTAACAATAATGTTCGAATATATAAACAAAAGAAATTTTTAGGTATTTCATAATAACAACACATATTTTGTAAGATTAATTTACCATAGTACGCCCGCAGACATTATAAAATAATATATACATAATATAAAAATACAACTTTGCCTTATTGATAACAATGTCACAATTGGTGATAAACGAACAATCTCAATAAATATCATGATATGAATTACTTATTCATATTCAATTATATAGAGAAATCAATTTTTTTTTTTGCTATTTAGTTTTTAATTTAAAACTATACTTATAAAAAAATGTTTATTTAAGACAAAGTCATTGAGATGGAACAAAAAACAAAATTGCCTTAAGCCATTGTGAATGGCTTTGACAAGACCGAGTGTAATTGACTATATAGTACCAACAACAATGAATCTAAACAACATCACTAGTAATTGTCTTTCTTTTTTAAGTATCTTCTTCTTATAGTAAGATGTCTTAAAGGATACTCAAAGAATATTCCTAAATAATTTATAGAACATTATGATACTCATAATATTCTTTAATCCTATAATTTCCTAATCATATCTCTAATGAGATACTCTTAATGTATCTTTTAAACACCCCTCGGTCAAAAGAGTCGGTAACAAACACTTTGAGTGGACCAAAAATAGTTGATGATGTCGTTGTAGATGAACAAGTAAACCTTTGTCGACACACTAACTGGATGTAGTGCCTTGCGGTTGTCTTGTGTTGCTATTGGAAGAAGAGCCACTCATAGAAATAAATAGACCAATTCTAACTTTGCACGAGATTTAAACAACGTGTGAGACACGAACTAAAATGTCAAGGAGCACGAGGGCCGTAGCAGCTCATAAATCACCGACTATAGAAAAAAAACCTAAAAAATAACCATGGTGCACGAGGGTCGTAGCAACTCGGGAAACACCGAATTGTGAGGGTTGAAGCAAACTCAACAGTATATAAAAAAAATACTACTAATAAACCAAAGATAAATGCACACATCTGAGAGGCACTTCGCTCCCGATGCAATCATGGTTGGTGGAGCGTGTAACACCCGCCATTTTTTTAATTTTAAATTCGTATATTAATTCCCTTACGATTTTAATTGAAAGGTTTCAAAATTTACTAATTATATTGTTATTGGTTATGATTTTATTTTCTAATTAATTCTGTGTTACATCGATTTAACTCGGATTCCTCTTGTGGACAGACTCTTATCCAATGATATTTTCTTTTATGATCAAAATTTCAAATAAAAGGTTTTAGCTCCAAGATCAATTGAGTTGGTGATTTCGAAGTGTTGGCCAAGGCATTCCATGATCAATGTTTCATTTTCTTATTTTTGGCACCCAATCAATAATAAGTTCTTCCTCTTTAGTGAACGTATTATTTAGAAAAAAATGTTCTATAATTTATGTTGAAGCATATAGTTATATGATTATGTTTTGATAATGACATGTATGTATGTATAATATATATGCTTGTGCTTGTAATCGTTTGTTTAGTCTTGGATAGATTAAGCATGGTTTGACACTTGAAGTTATAGCTAGTTTAGCTATAACCTTAATTCACTAGTAGAAAAAACCCCTATTGCGTCTATTGATTTACGTCGGTTCTAAATAACACGACGCAAAAAGTACCAACTTTTGGCGGGAATGCATTTTTGGCCTTTTAATTAAACTTTTTGCGTCAATTCTTCAAAGAAACTGACGTATATAATGTTATTTATTGCGTCGGCTGAGTTAGAAACGGATGTATTTAATTTTAGACGTCAGTTTTGTTCTTGAACTGACGTATTTAATTTATTTATTTTTTGCATTAATTATGTTTGAAAACGGATGCAAAGGTATTCAATCAATTAAAAAAAAAGAGTTAACTACTCACTGACTAAAAACTTGCCTATTATTACGTATGAAACAAATCTTTTCATCTCCCTCATTGTTCAATAGTTCTTCTCTTCTTCCCCCTTATCACCAAACCCTACCCTACCCTACTACTAGACGATCGTCGCACCACCACCACCGTCGTGCTCTATTGTTGTACTGCCAGTAAAAATCAGGTATGTTTATTGTTGTTTATTTTGTTTATTATTTGAATAAATTTATTTGTGTGTATCAATTTGTTGATAGTTGTTCGTCTTTATCGTATCTATGAATCATATTATCATCTTGAATCGCCTTGTAGTTTAAATATAAGGCATAATAACGGAGTGTTTAGGGCATAATAGCACCTATAATGGAATGGAGTGTTTGAATCGGGTTGTGAAGTTTGTTGTTCCGTTCTGTTCTTACGATTTTAAAATAGAGAACTATATTCCGTGTTATACTTTACTTTGTTGTATGCATATAGATCTTTCTCATCTCTATCAGTATGTTGGTGGCTATTGTGTGCTTTGTATCTTCCATGGCTAATAATGTTATCTTTATGTGTTAGAGTGATAGTGAATACATGGCTGATCGGCTTTCTGCTTATGGGTATACGTTATCTGACAATATAAAGGAGGCAAATTTATGGATGATAAATATGTAAGTTATGTTTTTACACATGCAAGATTTACATTTAGGAGTTAGGCCTTTTGCAAATAGGCAAAACAATCAAGGGGTGGCCATATCAAAAAGCAATAAACCAATTGCCCTTTGAAATACACATTCTGAGGTAAGGAGATCATCATCAATTTCTCTCACTTTTGGCTAACCAGTCTATCGTTTGTTGTAGTGGACGGTGTATAAGAGTTAGGCATCTAGCTTTTATAGATTGTTTTATGAACAACAACAATTTCAGGTCAATACAGTTTAGAGTCCATTTTACATTTTTCTCTAGTGTCATACAAAGTAGATACAAGCATTTATAGGTGCTCTCATGAAGTTGTATTGAGAGTACTCCTGTATTGAAGCCTGGTTCTTCTACTATGAACAAGCTAATCCAAGGTAATATTTCTATTAAGTTTAACACCCATCCATTACTCCATAATGTCAAGTATTATTTTATTATACGTACATTCAAAGAGGACAAGGTTTTTAATAGTTTCCTCTTTAGTCTCACAAATACATCAATTTTTCTGAGAAATTACTCCAATTCTCTCCAATTTAGCTTTCATAATAAGTGCACTGTGGTAGAACATGTTCAAGCTTTGCTGCGTATATTAACATTAATAACCGAGGATAGCTCAAGAAATGTCTCATCCATGTGTATACTCCTTTCTACATGTCCCTGTGCAATTTGGGAGTAATGATATCGTAAGTGTATGTGCTTTTTAGTCAACAATTGCTTACATTGATTTTCAATGTTGTCATTTCTTTTCTAGTTTTATTTGTATCCTTTATCTTCAAGTAAAAACACCTTACCTTTTAGCTTATATTCATTGTGTGACTTCTTAATATTGATTGATAACCAGGTTATGAATAAAGAACATATTGTAGAAGAGTTCAGTAGTAACTAGCTCCTGGAATGCAGATTGCAACTGATATTATATGAAGCTTTCCTGGTAATTATGAACTTTCTTTAAATTGAATTTGTGGATATGTTTGTCTCTCTGAACATTTAGAGGCTACAATGTGAAGCTAATACTTGAAATGCTTTGGAAAGATTCTTTCACATGTCATAGTGGTGCTCATAAATTTCGGACTTACATGTTTTTGGGAGGTGACTTACCATGATCCAATGAAGAAAGACTAAAGTCTAAGAACATTTACCCCATACATGGTCTTCTAGTGTTCAAAACATGGACGTGATAGAAAATGAATGATTGGTATGACATGTCATGCCCTAAAGTAATATTTGTCAATTCTTCTTCTCTGTTTTCCTCATTAATATTGTATTACCTTGATTCTTCACTTTGAGTGTTTGACTGTGTGTAGCATGTCCAACGCTCACTTATTTGGTCAAGTACGACGCTTCGACACTATCATGTTTGACACTTCATCATTTAGGACCAATGAAGTGGAACATTTTCATAAAGTAGACCTGTCTTGGTGTTAGACCGTTGCAGTCTAGTTAGAGCGTCGTAGATTCTAATATTTTTCTTACGAATTGAGACTTGGTGCTGTCAGGTGGGACATACCAAAGGATACATTATAGTCATGGTAGATGCTCCAAAAACCCTTCTAGGTGCTTCTGCTAAAGTAAGAATCACGTTTGTCAGGAAATAGATGTATGCCACGGCCCTTAACTACTCTACTCTAAATCTGAGAAGAAAGATTTTGAGAAGGTAATTCAATTTTACTTTAACTCTTTTTGTTGTTTATTTTTGTTTCTCAATGAATTTTCTTACTATATAATGATTTTGAAATTGCAGAATATTGCAAGTTCAACTATGTCAATCAACGATATGAATTTGGCTAGAGAAGTTTGGGCTACCTAATGATTAGAGAATATTTAGTATAAATTAGCTTAATAGCTAAGATATTTGTGGGATTATGTATACATTGGATTCTATTTATAAACATTATTGATTTAAATGAGATGTAATGTTATTTTACATATGATGCATTACTAGTTGGAACTGACGCGGTAGGGGTTTTTTCCATTAGTGATTATTTGTGAAACAAGGTGAAGCAAAGTTATACGTCTTTGTACCATAACTTTGGAAACTGCTGAAGCAAAGTTATAGGTGTTTCCATTATAACTTTGGTGACTATCAAGCTCAAGATAAAAAACGAAGTCTTAAAGAAGTTTGTAAAGCTCGACATAAAGAGCTCGTGACTCGAATGAAGTGATGATCAACATACTGAACATCTCCAATAAGATTTTTTTTAGTATAACTCGTCATTCAATAACGGTAATTTTCAGAGTAATTTTCGGAAGTAGAATTATAGATGTTTTAACTATAACCTTACTTACTAAGCTCAAAGTTATAGGTTAAGTTACTAAAACTTTGGAGCTGCGAGGTACAATGCAACTGTTTTAATTTTTTAAAACGGTTTTTTGAATACAGTTTTAAATACTTTTTAAAGTAACTTTTGTATAGTAGATTAAGATTTAATATTATTCAGTTTAAATATTATTATGATTTCTCTATTGATTAGTATAACAACTTATAAGTTGTCATGCTATCTAGGGTTTTCATACATGTTCAAACGTAAACCCTAATTTATCTTACCAAGCCCAACAATGGACTAGGGTTTCACGTGGTCAAGGCTTATGAGCCGACCACATTTGGGATTAGGCTTAGGATCAATTAGGGTTTATGTAAGATCTAAACCTAATATCTTTCTTGTTACCCAAGGGAGGCCACGGCTACGCTAGGCTTTTTATTTAAAAACCTAGTTTGCTTCTCTACTATAAATACTCAAGCATCTCATGCATTTAAAACCACACTTTTCATAGTAGAATTTATATTTTTCAAACGTTATAAATATTTTAAGTAAAATCCATTTTGCAAAAACATTTATTTTCGAAAAGCTGCAGTTCATCTCACGAATTATTTTGAGAAAATCGTTATTGAATAATAGTGCTAGAATGGTTTATTATATGTTCAGTTGTGTGAACACCAAGAAAAATCAAATACACTTTCTTATTAACGTAAGATAAATCGATTATTTAACGATACTCAACATTGAGTTACAACTAGAGTTAGTTGTACGAGTAGGTTGATAATTTTGTAATCCGTAGGAAGGTACTAAAATTAATAATCGAGAAATAGTGGACGTAGGTTTCGATTTATGAAAATGAACCACTTTAAACTTCCGTGTGTCGTTTTCATTCTTTACTTTGTTTTAGCATCTTCATTCACACGTTACCTACTAGGTTGAATTTAGTTCAAATATTCATACTTAGTATATTTTGTTACACGCTTATACGGACAATAAGGCATACTTTATTTATACTCAATTCACACCCCTCTTGAGTATTTTGGATCAAGAGAACTTCAATTGGTATCAGAGCCTTGTGCTCTTGATTTTGTTACAGCTAGAGACTGATCCCTTTGTTTCAATTTTTTTGTGTGTCTACGTGTGAAATGGATTCCAAGAATTTAAAAGCTCATATCTTTGATGGGAAAAATTATAGTCTTTGGAAGAACATGATGGCGATGATCGACTTTTTCGGAAAAAACAACTTAAAATAATAAATATTTTACTCGAAGTTTGTTTAAAATCAATTTATAAAATTCTCTCAAATGTGAGTAAAAGTCGTCTTTAATGTTTGAGATCAATGGACTATTTATAGTAGAAGCATAGGAGATGTAAAATCTAAAACCCTAGCCACTGCATACAAAAGGCAAGGTTTAGGGTTTAGCTAAATCCTAGCTTTTGCTTTAAGAAAAATATTTATCTCTTTATCCTAAAATATTGTTGTGAAAATCATTTGCAAAAACTCTAGGTTGACCCAAGAAGTAAAACGAGCCAAGGAGGCCGTTTTCCCCTCTTCACGAAACCCTAGGAGACCATCCATAGACACGCAACCCTAGGAGGCAGAAACCCTCGGTTTTATAAACACTAGGTGGCACAAACCCTAGGTGGGCTTATTAGTTTAACAAGAAAATAAGATAGAATGTATTAGAAATCCTAGGTAGCATGACAATTCATAAGTTGTATTATTAACCAATAAAATATCATAAATACATTATCTATTTGAAAATATTTGATAAATATAAAATACGTTTTCTCTCTTTGAAAACATTTAAAAGATTTATTTCCAAAATCATGCATCTATTTCATCATTCAAAGTTATAGGTGAAATAGCTATAACTTTGAACTTAATATGTAAAGTTATAAGTGAAATAGTTATAACTTTACTACTTAAAAATCACTCTAATGGAATAGTTACTAGTTGATGACCTATACTGTCTAATCTTCACAAAGATCTTCAGTATACAGATCATCACTTCATCTTGATCACAAAACCCTCCATCTTGAGTCTTGTTTTATTTGATGTACATCTTGCTTTAAATTGTTTTTTTTCAATGTTATAACCAAAACAGCTATAACGTTGTATCTGAATCTTCAAAGTTATTACACAAGCTCCTATAACTTTGTCTCAATGAAATCTTCAAAGTTGAATCTTCTTAAGTTTAAACCTTGATCTCTTTACTTGTAATTGTTTTTAACTATAATAAGACTTAAGACACAAATACATGCATATGATATAACAATTAAATCATTACTTGTCAATTAACCAAATTGTCAAATATATACTTGTCATTATCAAAGTTATATCATAGGTCCAACAAATTCCCTCTTTTTGATGATGACAAGTCTCTTATGATTTGTGACTAAGTTTAGTTCCCCCTCAACATAATACTACCAAAGTTATAATAACGTTGATCGCAAGAACATAACAAACTAGCCAAAATTAAAACTTGAAAGACTTTAAGAGATAACAAGGAGCAAGCTTAAGCAAAGACTCAAATCATATCATTTCTTCCCCTCTTGGTTTATTACTGTTTTAAATGTAACCTAATATCTTTCTTGTTAACCAAGGAAGGCCTCGACTAAGCTTGGGTTTTTATTTAGAAACCTAGTTTGCTTCTCTAATATAAATGTTCAAGCATCTCATGCATTTAAAACCACGTTTTTCATACTAGAGTTTATGTATTGCAAACGTGATAAATATTTGAAGTAAAATCATTATTTTCCAAAAACCTTAATTTTCGAAAAAGCTGCACTTCATCTCGCGAATTATTTTGAGAAAATCGTTGTTGGATAATAGTGTCAGAATTGTTTCTGATATGTTCAATTGTGTGAACACCAAGAACAATCAAAAACACTTTCTTATTAACGTAAGATAGAATCGAGTACTTAACGATACTCAACTTTGAGTTACAACTAGAGTTAGTTGTACGAGTGGGTTGATAATTTTGTAATCCGTAGGAAGGTACTAAAATTATTAATCGAGAAATATTGGACGTAGGTTTTGATTTGTGAAACTGAACCACTTCAAAATTCTGTATGTCATTTTCATTCTTTACTCTTTTTTTGTATCTTCATTCACACGTTACCTACTAGGTTGAATTCAGTTCATAAATTCATACTTAATATATTTCTTTACACGCTTATACAGACAATAAAAAAGTCGGCATACTTTATTTATACTCAATTCACCCCCCCCCCCCTCTCTTGAGTATTTCGGATCAATAGGCTCTTCAAATTTTATAATAGAGATATGCAAATCAATTATATTGCTTGATGGATTTTATTAGTTTACTTACTCTTACTCTACATCACATTTTGTGACAACCATCGCGATATCGGAAATTAATACATAACAAACATGCAATTATATAGCGGAAAATACAAAGTTTTTGAAGCTTTTTACATACCAAGAGAAATTACGAGGAATGTCAACCAAATTGATTCCAAAGTATAAATACTACAAGGAGACATAGTCTCTCAAAACGTAGTCAAATTTGAAATAAAGTCTAGTAAACTAGCTAAGAACATCGCAGGTGAATCGTCACAGGCCAAACTCCGCTATCTCACACACGAACACAAAACCAAGAAAATATCCAATTATGCAACCTGTACATTCATAAAATATGAACGCCACAGTCAATGGGGAGTAACTCCGGGTTCTCCCAGCCATATCACAAGCAAAACACATATAGGCAAAGACTTAAGCTCATATCGTCATACACACAATTACATCATGTGAGATACGAGTATACATTTCATGATAATAAAGCATAGGCATGTGAAGTATCAAACAATATGCATCATCATAATAGAATCCGACTCGGGGAGGACTCCCCTTGGCAACTATATATACGCTAAGGGCTTGCATCTTACTGTTAGCGACATATACTTGACAAGGGAGGGACTCGTCACACAACCAAATCAAGTCATTAAAACAATGCAAATATCCAAACCGTCATGCACTTACATAAAATTACAAAGACATAGCTCTCACGGTAAATGACACGCACTAGTACCATGTACATAACAAGTATGATCAAAACACGTCCACGGGATAAACATATCCCTGAATCATATACGATATACATTTCGTATATGCAAGACTCATTTCCTCCCGGTAGGACGACAATAATAATACGGTCCTAGTATAAACCTGGCCAGACTCTCGGAATGAACATGTTTTGATTCGACATAAGATAAACATTTTGCATCCAAGACTCAATCAACACAAAGGACGTCGAGTACCTCAATTTTGGCTAAACTATACAAAAAGATTCGGAAAGAGCACAAGAATCATAGACAAACAAGTACGCTACATGCAGTAACACCACCGCGCAAGGATACAACATTTGACGGCCGGGTCGATCAACGCCATGCGTTCACCTCCTAGCAACGTTGTCATATCCTCACTAACAAATGCATACAAGCATCAAGGATACACCCCATCCCTCCGACATTCCAGTCTAACGAGTATGAAGGTGTAGCCGGGAAATGAGAGTTCAAAGCACTCAACGAGTAGTGCTTAAATTATTACATAAGGCAAAACCGACTCAAAGAGGGGACATACTAAAAACCGTCACAAAACATGTGGTAGAAACATGTGAGATATTATATATTCTAAACATGAATATTTAATGTCATTACGTAAATTTATAAGGTAAACAAACGATACAAACCATTACATATGAAATCAAGTGCAAGAAAAAGGAGAAAAGGGACACATGGGGTCCCAGCCGGTCAGGTGGACTGGCAGCCGGGTAACCTGTTGGGCACTACAGCTACATCGAACAACAACAATAATGATACAGGGACTCCCAGCCGTTGCGTGTAACCGGCGGCCGGCTACCCGGCTGGGGGTCACATGCAATCCGAGTAAAGAAGAAAGGGGGAAGAGAAGAAGCTCCCAGCCGGTAGGACGGCAGACGGGTAGCCGGCTAGGGCACGCAGACCAACAACAACAACAAACAACAACAATAATATACAGGGTGTTCCCAGCCGGTTGGGGGACCGACGGCCGGTAGGCTGGCTGGGACACGCATCACGCAAAATTCAACAAAACTCCGCCAATTTCAAAGCAGGGGGCTTCCAGCCGGTTAGCGGACTGGCGGCCGGTAGGCCGGCATGGATAACACGCACGAATTTAACCCACAACAACAACAACAATTACTTCAATTCCTTTGATACCCATTTATTCCAATCATCATTCAACAAAATCCCAACACATTAAATGCATTCTAATCATAACCAGTCATTGCATAAGGTCAATTAAGACAAGAAAAGACAACATTTATTACTCAACTCATGTTTAACAATGATAAGTAGATAAAATCAACAACATAAATGTCACTTAGCATAAGATTAGTATAGAATAAACATATGAGGTGGATTTACACACATGAATGGATAATTAACACATATTCATGTGAGACTAACACAAAGAACTTATCTTTCAGTAGTAAAAGCTATAATTAACACATAAAACACATAATATCGAGTAACCCTTCACCGTTACCTTTTTGCGTCTTCAACAATCTTCTTCCTCTTCTTCCACTAGGAAATAGTCTCGGTCTGGATCTTGGAGGTCTCCTCCTACAAGTTTGATACAAAAGATGAATACTTTCATCTTGGAAAAAGATGAGAAAACGAAAATGAGAAAGACTAGAACTTTCTTACCTTACTAGGAAGAGAAGAAGAAAAGAAAAAGAATAAGCTAAGAATCAATTAATTTAGGATTTGTGTTTGGCGGTTTTAGAGTTCAACAATGGAGGAAAATAGGGTTTAGTATTTGTTTGGCGAGGATGAAGAGTGTTGTAGTACGTGAAATTTTGAGTGGAAAGGTGAGTAGAACTTGGGCTAAGTTAGAGTGAGTAGAGAATAGGAAAAACGCCTAATATGCAACAAAAGGCTACTCACATAAAATTTCGAGTAGAGTCCGTTTTTGGACTCGGATTTGCTAGATTAGACACGGAAAACTAAGTCCTAATCTAAATATAAAATTAAGCTAACTAATAATAATATAATATTATTAAATTATAACTGCTGAGATTGCAGGTGTTACAATCACCCTATCTTTTAAAACGTTTCGCCCTCGAAACTTAAGCGCAAGAAGAATACCTTAATCGAATAGGCTTGGGTACTTAGAACGCATGGTAGCATTTGTCTCCCATGTCTCTTCTTCAACATTACCACATCTCCATAAGATCTTCATTAAAGGCACCACCTTGCTTCTCAACTTCTTGTCCTCGCGGTCCAAAATTTTGATTGGCTTCTCTTCAAAAGACTAATTCGGCTCGAGCTCGGGAATCTCGGCTTGAAAAACATGGCTCGGGTCACTAATGTACTTTTTCAATTGAGAAACATGGAAAGCAATTAAACTTTACCCAAATTTGAGGGCAAGTCCAACTTGTAAGCTACGACACCAACTCTTTTCACAATATTAAAGGTTCCAATGTACTTTGGACTGAACTTAACCTTCTCACCAAATCTTTTTACACCCTTCATTGGAGATACTTTCAAGAATACCTTATCTCCAACTTCAAACTCCAAAGGTCTTCTTAGGACATCGGCATAGGAATTCTGTCGGTCTTGAGCGGCTTTCATCCTATCATGGATGATCTTCACATGGTCAATGGTCTCAACTAGGACATCGGGACCCAAATCGGGAACATCACTTAATTGATCCTAACAAATAGTTCTTCGGAATGTTCTTCCATAAAGAGCTTCATAAGGAGCCATCTTGATCGAGGCATGGTAACTATTGTTGTAAGAAAACTCCACCAAAGGTAAACTCTTCTCTCAACTAGCTTGGAAGTCAAGGGCACATGCTCTAAGTAAATCTTCTAAAGTATGGATCGTCCTCTCAGTCTGATCATCAGTAGCGGCATGAAAAGAGGTACTCATCAACAACTTACTACCCAAGGCTTCTTGAAAAGCTTTCCAAAATCTCGAACAAAACCTCGGGTCTCGGTCAGATATGATCTCCTTGGGAACACCGTGATACCTGACGATCTCATCAACATAAGATTTGGCTAGTCGATCTAAACTCCAAGTCTCTTTGATCGGGATGAATCTGGCACTCTTGGTCCAACGATTAACAATAACCCAAACGACATCTTTTCCACCTATGGTCCTCGGTAGAGCCATCACGAAATCCATAGAGATAGATTCCCATTTTGACAACGGGTTATCAAGCGGTTGTAGCAAACCACCAGATCTTTTGTGCTCGATGTTCACTTGTTGGAAAGTAAGACATCTACCAACATAGGCAACGACATCTCCTTCTAAATTGGGCCACCAAAATTGAATCTTCAAATCCTTGTACATCTTGTCATCTCCGGGGTGAATAGAGTAGGGAGAAATATGAGCCTTATCAAGGATCTTCTTCCTCAAATCAAGAGCACTCCGCACAAATAATCTTCCACGAAATCGGAGAACACCTTGATCATCAACTTGGAAATCTTTGGATTTTCCTTCATGAATCTTGGCTTGGATAGATTTGTAAGTAGCATCTTCAATCTGGTTCTTACGAATCTGTCGAAGAATCTCGGGTTCGGTAGTCATTGCACCAACATAATCAAAACCAGTTGCCACAAACTCTAACTTCAACCTTTGGAACTCGGAACAAATATCATCATACATCACTCGGATAGTATTAAGAGAACCAACGAGCTTTCTACTAAGAGCATCGGCTCCCACATTGGCCTTACCTCCATGATATAGAAACTCAGAATCGTAGTCATTCACCAATTCCAACCATCTCCTTTGTCTCATATTCAACTCGTTTTGAGTAAATATGTACTTCAAACTCTTATGGTTGGTGTAGATGCGACAATGAACACCAATAAGATAGTGTCTCCACACCTTCAATGGATGGACAACAGCGGCTAACTCAAGGTCATGAGTAGGGTAGTTCACTTCATGAACTCTCAACTGTCTCGAGGAATAAGCAACCACCTTCCGATTCTGTATAATAACATAACCTAAACCTAACTTGGAAGCATCAAAATAGACATCAAAGTCTACACCATATTCAGGTAAAGTCAACATTGGAGCGGTAGTCAACCTTTTCTTCAATTCTTGAAAAGCGGCTTCACAAGCTTCATTCCAAACAAATTTGGTCTCTTTCTTCAACAATTGAGTCATCGGTCTTGCAAGCTTCAAGAAATCCTTGACAAAACGGCGGTGGTAACCGGCTAAACCAAGAAAACGTCAGACTTCATGGAGTGTAAAATACTAAGGCTTGTGAGTTTAAGAGAAGTTTAACTAAGCTTACCTAAACTGAAAACAAACACAGACAGAAATGGAGGCTGTTTTAGAGAGAGTGATTTATATTAACTGAAATTCAAAGGATATGACTTAGAGAAACTCCCCTACAGCATGGCACAAGAGAAGGGACTCAAAGACTAGTTCAGAGACATGTTTAAAGTGTTACAGCAAGGCACAAACACTCTAGACTTAGCCTCAACATCAAGCAAGATAATCACAGCAAAGCACAAATTTAACTTGACTCACAAAGCAAGACACTGATCAGACACCTTGAAGATGTATCAGGCTTGACTCAAACTACAGCTCTTAGCACAAGTTTGAAAGATTTGAGGGATTCTCAAAGTTAATTCATTCATTAAAAGTCTGCCTAAAACATTACATAATACCCTCCTTATATAGGGAGGCTGATACAATGTGATCCCTTGGATGTAAAGTCCATCTAAGGGTCAGCTTTGAACTTGAACTACTACCACAGCTAACTAATTAAGGACCTCACAAGAGGACGAGTTTAACAACTAACTGATACAGACACAAAGACACAAAAACAGACTGAACAAAAAGCAATAAAGCAGTTTTTGGAGTTTTCCTGAAATGGAAATCTGTTGTTCTTGTTGTCTTGCTGCTTTGCCTAGATGTTTTGTTGCTCCTTGGGACTCTCTACTCTTATTAGGACTTAGATAAAACCTGCCTTGGATGAGGACAAGTTGAGTTAAACAAAAGGAAGCCACAATCTGACTTGTACCTTCTCTGCTTTAATGTTCACTGGACTCTAGCTTGGGCTGCTTGTTACTTGAGTTTTTGCTAGACTTCAAAAGGGATTGTCCTGGACAAACTTGTTTATTAGTGGGTTGGCTTGATGGTAGGCTATGGTGGGGGTGGTTGGGATGCTCTGGTGTACCTCGTTGGTGCTGAGTTTGCTAACTGGTCTGCTGAGCTCTGACTGGCGTTGTTTATGTCTTGTGTGGGGAATGTGGACTGTATTGGACCTTGACATGGCTTGGCAAGCCGTGGAATATCTTCCTCAATATCTTGGCTTGGTTTGGCTTGAAGTTGGCTTGCCATGACTTGTTGTTTATACCTTGTGACTCGAGCTTCCATCTGAGGGGGTCTTGGGGTCAGGCTTGTCTTGCTTGTGGCTTGATCATCAAGGCCCCTTGGGTGAGCTCCTGCTGCAGCCTCCCCAGGTTGAAAAGGGCTTGACCTCAAGCCTGTGTCTTCCTCTCCCTCAGTGTCTTCATAGAAGGGACTAAGATCCCCAACATTGAATGTTCCATGAACTGCATACTCTCCTGGTAGATCAATTCTGTAGGCATTAGGACCTATCTTCTCTATGACTTGAAAAGGACCATCTGCTCTTGGCTCTAGCTTATTCTTTCTCTTGGAAGGGAACCTTTCTTTCCTTAGGTTGATCCACACTAAGTCTCCTGGTGCAAAGTCTTTCTTGGCCTTAGGAACCTTGGCATTCTTCTTGTATAGATCATTGGTTTTCTCAATTTGTTTTCTGACTGATTCATGGAGTTTTAGCATTTGTTCCACCCTCTTATGGGCATCATAGTGGATCTCTGACCTGCACACATTAGACAAATTCAAAGGCATTAAGGGGTTAGTACCATAAACCACTTCAAAGGGGGAGTGGCCTGTGGCTGCTGATGGAGCTCTATTGAAAGAGAACTCTACTTGAGCCAGGTTTAAGTCGCAATCCTTGAGAGATTTGCTGACTATACACCTCAAGATCCTTCCCAAGGTCTTGTTGGTCACCTCAGTTTGTCCATCTGTTTGAGGATGATGGGAGGTACTAAACAACAACCTAGTGTTAAGCAGCTTCCACAATGTTCTCCAGAAATGACTCATAAACTTTGTGTCTCTGTCAGATACAATAGTTCTTGGAACTCCATGTAACCTCACCACCTTATCAAGGTATAGCTCTGCTACACTCACAGCATCCTCAGTTTTCTTACAGGCAATTAAATGTGCCATCTTGCTGAACCTATCCACAACCACCATGATAGAATCTTTCCCTCTTGTTGTCCTAGGCAATGCTACTATGAAATCCATGCTTACATCTTCCCAAGGCCTACATGGCACTGGTAGGGGGGTGTAAGGTTCTGCTTGAAAAGAACTCTTGGCTTTTTGACAAACTCCACACCTTCTGAGCACTATTTGGACTTCTCCCATCATCTTGGGCCAGTAAAACTGATCTTGCAGTATGTCCACAGTCTTCTGAACCTCAAAGTGTCCTCCAAGGCCACTTCCATGCACTTCCTTAATCAATAGACTCCTATAAGACCCTCTTGGGACACACAACTTGTTTCCTTTGAACAGGAATCCATTTTGTAGAGTGTAGGGTGAATCAATGGTCCTTGCTCCCTCTTTTTGTGCTAACCAATCCTCTGCAAAGTCTCGATCTTCCTGATATATATCCTTCATGAACTCAAAGCCAAGAACCCTTTGCTCCATGGTTGATAGCAGAGTGTATCTTCTAGACAATGCATCAGCCACCACATTTTGTTTTCCTTCTTTGTATTTGCTAGAAAAGGTGAATGACTGGAGGAACTCCACCCATTTGGCATGCCTGTGACTGAGCTTATGCTGGCCTCCTATGTACTTCAATGCTTCATGATCAGAATGTAAGACAAAAGGCTTGGGCTTCAGATAGTGACTCCAATGCCTTAGAGCCCTGACAAGAGCATAGAACTCCTTATCATATGTAGAATAGCTCAGCTTGGCTCCACTTAGCTTTTCACTGAAATAAGCTACAGGTTTCTTCTCTTGGATAAGGACAGCTCCAATTCCCACTCCACTTGCATCACATTCAACCTCAAATAGGCAATTAAAATCAGGTAACCTGAGGATAGGTGCACTGCACAAGAGCTTCTTCATGTATTTGAAAGCCTGCAAGGCATTCTCAGTCCAAGTGAACTCTCCTTTCTTCATACATTCAGTGAGGGGTGCTGCAATAGTGCTAAAGTTTTTAATGAACCTCCTATAGAAAGATGCTAGGCCATGAAACCCTCTCACTTCTGTGATATTCTTAGGAACAGGCCAAGACTGAACTGCAATGATCTTGTCTTGATCAACTGAAATGCCTCTACCAGACACCACATATCCTAGAAACTTGACTTCCTCAGTCATAAAGGTGCATTTCTCAAGCTTCCCAAAGAGCTTACTCTCCTTAAGTATTTCAAACACAGTCTCAAGATGTCTCAAATGATCATCCTTGCTCTTGCTGTAGATGAGAATATCATCAAAGTATACCACCACAAATCTCCCTAGGCAAGGTCTAAGCACTTCTGTCATTAATCTCATGAAGGTACTTGGGGCATTTGACAAACCAAAGGGCATGACAAGCCACTCATAAAGGCCATGCTTTGTTTTGAAGGCTGTCTTCCACTAATCTCCTTCCCTGATCCTCAATTGATGGTAACCTTGCCTCAAATCAATCTTAGAAAAGAATCTTGAGCCACTCAGCTCATCCAACATGTCATCAAGCCTAGGTATAGGGAATCTATACTTGACTGTGATGTTGTTGATAGCCCTGCTATCTATGCACATCCTCCAAGTCCCATCCTTCTTAGGAACCAATAAAGCAGGCACAGCACATGGACTTAAGGACTCCCTTACAAACCCTTTACTCATCAACTCTCCAACTTGTTTCTGCAGCTCTTGTGTAGCCTTAGGATCACATCTTTATGCTGGTCTTTTAGGTAATACAGACCCTGGCACAAGGTCTATTTGGTGTTCAATTCCTCTTAAAAGGGGTAAGCCATCAGGAAGTTCCTCTGGGAACACGTCCTTGAATTGATCAATGAGGGGTTTAACTTCTGCAGGGATTACCTTAGACTCCCCTTCCTGAACCTCTTTTGAAAGCAGCATCAATACAGGTTGCTCTTCACTACACTCTTTGACCATTGCTGATTCAGACAGAAACAAGACTCCACTAAAGTCTTCAGCCACACTGGGACTCCCATAGCTCTTCTGATGAGGTGGCAAAGGGGCTAATGTCACCTTCCTGCTCCCATGCTTGAAGGAATAGGTGTTGCTTCTTCCTTGGTGTATGGAGCTTTTATCAAACTCCCATGGTCTTCCTAATAATAAGTGACAGGCATCCATTGGAACCACATCACACAGAACTTCATCTTTGTACACACTTCCAATGGAGAATGGGACCATACATTGCTTGTCCACCTTAACCTCTGCTCCCTTACTCAGCCATCTCAACTTATAGGGGTGAGGGTGCTCTTGAGTGCTTAACTTCAGTTTGTCAACCATAGTAACAGAGGCCACATTGGTACAACTACCTCCATCTATAATAAGGTTACAAACCCTCCCTTGGATAGTACATCTACTCCTGAAAATGAGGGACCTTTGATCCTCCTCCAAAGGTATCTGTTGTGAATGCATTACCCTCCATAGAACCAAGTTGTGGCATGTATCAGGGAGTGCCACTATTGCCTCCTGACTAGGCTCTTCTTCCTCACTCACCACTTCTTCAACCTCAGGCTCATTCCTCTCATACTTAACTAGGCCTTCTTTCTCCGAAGTCTCAACCTCCATTATGGTTAAGGTCTTCTTAGAAGGACAATCCTTCCTCAAATGTCCATAACCCTGACATTGGAAGCACCTAATTCTATTCTCAGTCAGTGAAGTGCTTGGCTTCTGACCCATGATGCCTTTTCCCTTGTCTAAGGTAAGTGGGGGTGCTGTCTTAGGGGTATCCATGGTCCTCAATCCACTGTAAGGTCTGGTTTGAAAAGGCCTAACAGGTTTTGGTGTAACAGACTTAGTCTTCCCTATCTTTTCAATTCTCAGAGATAAGTTAACAACATCATCAAATGACCACAGAGGTTGCATCCTAACCTTGTTAGCAATGCTCTTATCTAGACCCTCTAAGTACCTAGCAATCCTTTGCTCAGGTTTCTCATTTATATCACACTGCAAGGTGAGCTGTTCAAACTCTCTCAGATAAGATTCAACAGGTTTGTCTCCTTGTTTCAACTTAGACAACTTAATAAACAGATCCTGGGTGTAATCCTTAGCAACAAATTTATCTAACAGTTTCTTTTTCAGTTTGGTCCAGGATTTGATGGGTTCTTTTCCTTCCCTAGCCCTTAACCCTTTCATGGTTTCATACCAAAGAGAAGCATACCCTTTCAGTTTAAGGATGGCTACTTTAAAAGACTTAGAATCATTATATCCTTTGTACTCAAAGATTCTTTCTACTTCTCTTAACCATTCTAACAAATCATCAGGACAAAGACTACCAGAAAACTTAGGGATGTCTACCTTAAGATGCTTGTCTATGTGCCTGTGGATGGAAGCTCTGCTCCTTGTTGAGTCATCTGAGTCTGGATACTCTTCATCATCAGGTGGCCTTCCTCTACCTCCTCCTTGGCCTCTTCCACGTCCTCTGTCACTTCCTCCTATGGCAAGATTGCCATCAAGAGCTTCACAGCCCTTGTAAGTTAAGTGACAGTTCTGCTTATGTCTTCTACCATAGTCTCTAAGTTCGTGATTCTCTCTTCACTCATTGGGTTGTTTTTGTGTTTTTTAAATGTAGTTAGGAAAATGAACTCACTAAGACTCTCAACCAAAGCTCTGATAACCAATTTGGAGTGTAAACTACTAAGGCTTGTGAGTTTAAGAGAAGTATAACTAAGCTTACCTAAAATGAAAACAAACACAGACAGAAATGGAGGCTGTTTTAGAGAGAGTGATTTATATTAACTGAAATTCAAAGGATATGACTTAGAGAAACTCCCCTACAGCATGGCACAAGAGAAGGGACTCAAAGACTAGTTCAGAGACATGTTTAAAGTGTTACAGCAAGGCACAAACACTCTAGACTTAGCCTCAACATCAAGCAAGATAATCACAGCAAAGCACAAATTTAACTTGACTCACAAAGCAAGACACTGATCAGACACCTTGAAGATGTATCAGGCTTGACTCAAACTACAGCTCTTAGCACAAGTTTGAAATATTTGAGGGATTCTCAAAGTTAATTCATTCATTAAAAGTCTGCCTAAAACATTACATAATACCCTCCTTATATAGGGAGGTTGATACAATGTGATCCCTTGGATGTGAAGTCCATCTAAGGGTCAGCTTTGAACTTGAACTACTACCACAGCTAAGTAATTAAGGACCTCACAAGAGGACGAGTTTAACAACTAACTGATACAGACACAAAGACACAAAAACAGACTGAACAAAAAGCAATAAAGCAGTTTTTGGAGTTTTCCTGAAATGGAAATCTGTTGTTCTTGTTGTCTTGCTGCTTTGCCTGGATGTTTTGTTGCTCCTTGGGACTCTCTACTATTATTAGGACTTAGATAAAACCTGCCTTGGACGAGGACAAGTTGACTTAAACAAAAGGAAGCCACAATCTGACTTGTACCTTCTCTGCTTTAATGTTCACTGGACTCTAGCTTGGGCTGCTTGTTACTTGAGTTTTTGCTAGACTTCAAAAGGGTTTGTCCTGGACAAACTTGTTGATTAGTGGGTTGGCTTGATGGTAGGCCATGGTGGGGGTGGTTGGGATGCTCTGGTGTACCTTCTTGGTGCTGGGTTTGCTAACTGGTCTGCTGAGCTCTGACTGACATTGTTTCTGTCTTGTGTGGGGAATGTGGACTGTATTGGACCTTGACATGGCTTGGCAAGCCATGGACTATCTTCCTCAATATCTTGGCTTGGTTTGGCTTGAAGTTGGCTTGCCATGACTTGTTGTTTAGACCTTGTGACTCGAGCTTCCATCTGAGGGGGTCTTGGGGTCAGGCTTGTCTTGCTTGTCGCTTGATCATCAAGGCCCCTTGGGTGAGCTCCTGATGCACTTCACTAACGTCAGTTGGACTCTTCCAATCAACCACAACCTCAATATTAGAAGGGTCTACCATAACACCCTCTTTGGAAATTACATGTCCAAGAAAGGACACTTTAGGAAACCAAAATTCACACTTGGAAAACTTGGCAAACCAAATTTGATAATGAACGACTCCCAAAGTAGTCCTTAGATGTTTAGTATGCTCTTCTTTGGTCTTGGAGAAAACAAGGATGTCGTCGATAAAAAACACCACACACTTGTCAAGATACTCACTAAAGGGGCGGTTCATTTGATCCATGAAAATAAGGGGAGCATTAGTCAAACCAAATGGCATCACCTTGAATCCAAAGTGACCATATCTTGTGCTAAAGGCGATCTTCGGAATATCGGACTCACGAACGGGGATTTGATGGTATCCGGATCTCAAATCAACCTTGGAAAAAGTAGAAGCACCCTCAAGTTGATAAAAAAAATCTTCAATTCTTGGCAAAGGATACTTATTCTTGATTGTAACTTGGTTCAACTCAGGGTAGTCGATGCAAAGTCTCATGGAACCATCTTTCTTCTTCACAAAGAGAATGGGAGCACCCCAAAGTGAGGCACTTGGTCAAATGAAACCCCTTTCTATCATTTCCTCAATTTTCTTCCTTAGCTCCTTCAATTCGGTAGAAGCTATACGATAAGGAGCTTTAGCTATGGGACTCGTAATGAGCATAAGATCAATCGAAAATTCAACATCTCGCTCGGGAGGAATCTCGGGCAAGTCTTCAGGAAACACATCCATGAAGTCACAAACTATAGGCACATCCTTAATCTTTGGTAGAGAAGTATATGTAGAAGTCACAATGCATAAATAGGCTTGATGACCTTTCCTTATCATACCCATGAACTTCATTGCGGATATTAATTGCACACCATTACGGGAATAGGATCCCTTATAGGTAATGCAAAGACCTAACAGACTCTTTAAAAGGATCTTTTTATCTCTACACTCGAATCTAGCATGGTATAACGCTAACCAATCCATGCCTAGGATTACATGAAACTCTCCTAGGGGAAACTTAAGGAGATTAGCGGGAAAGATTGTCCCCACAATAGAGATAGGGACATTAGGGTAAAGAGTTGAACATGAGAAAATTTTTCTGGATGGTAAGGATATGGGAGTATCCTCACTATGAGTAGACTCAATAGGCAACTTGCTTACATAAGACGACGATGTAAAAGACATTGAAGCACCCGTATCAAATAAAATAAGGCACGATTGCTCTAGTATTAAAAACATACCCGTAATTATCTCCGGATGAGCATCGGCGTTGGCTCGGCTTAGAGCATAGATAGATCCCTTGGGCTTGGCACTTGGAGTAGGCAATTTCCGATCAGGGCAATCATCATAACGGTGACCGGTCTTCTTGCAAAAGTAGCAAGTGAAAGGTCAGTTGAAGCATCCAACACCGGGGTAGTGGAGTTTCCTACAACGGTTGCAAAGGCGACCTTGAGCTTGGACTCGAGCATTAGCATGAGCTTGAGGGGGAGAATTGGGCTTAGGAGCCACTTAGGGGTCGCTTGAGGCAAGAAGGGAGTAAGAGCCCTTGTATTTGCATTTGAAGGAGTTTTAAATCTCCGCTTGTTAGCATAGGCATTGGAAGATGAGGGAGTGAACGACATTTTGCCATAGAAATTTGGCTTAGGTGAGAAAAAAGGAGAGGGATTCTTCATCTTCGCTTCATCTTTAATGGCCCTCATGGAATTCTGGGCCCAAAGTGCATCTTCGTACAACTCTCTGAAAGAGGTAGAGCTCCTGCTTACTTTACTTTGAAGCAAGACACTAAGCTTATTACGATAGTAAAAAGTGTTGGAGTAGGTGTCCTCCACAAATAGTGCGCCACATAATAAATCTTATTAAGGAATATAATTGGGATATTTATTGACTATATATATGATTAGTCAGTTGATTAACGTAAATCAATAACGGTTGGCTGACTAGAGTTTGACGTTATTGTCGTATGACGGCGGTGATCAACTGATCCCTTTCGGTCACACCTAAAGGATGAAATCCAAATAGTAACTAATTATTTGTATACGATACAGTTAATTAGTACATTACATATATTCGATATGTACGAGAGCTAATTGTTAGAAATTGAGTTAAGAACTCAAATTCGATTAAGTTTATTTTTCAATTATGCGATAATTGACTAATAAATTTATATCTTATTTTAATACGATTAAATAAGATTTAACTTAGAAATTAATCGTTAAATTACTAAATTAGTTGAGGTTTTGAGATAGAGGTAATTAGTTAATTATATTTACAAGGAGTTGTAAAATAAATTAACTAAGCATTGTGGGACCCATTATATATTGATATAATGGTAAAAATATTACTTAAAATGTTAAGTACATATTATTTATTTATTTGTATCATATAATTGTTATATGATCAAATTAACACTTAATTATACAAGATAATTAAGCATATGATTAATAAGTATTTGTGGGACAAATATCAAAAATCAAAATGGATCAAAATAAGGCTCACATGGCCGGTTATGATAGAGTTGGTAAGGTGATGATGGTTGCTTATGTTCATGCTCACAAGTCACATATGATTATGACATGAATAGTAACCTAAAATCATTTCATTCAACACTACACTCTACCACTTTGCATGTGATTAAAATAAGCAAAATAAGAGCCATTTTTGGCTCACCATGACCGGCCATATTGCCTATAAAAGGGCAATATGGTTGATCATTTTATTTGTTCATTCTTGCTTGTTTTTCCTACATCTCTCAAAAACCCTTCTTCTCACTAAAAACTCTCAAATACTAATATTTACTAAGTATTACTAGTGTAGTAATATATTCTAATATTAGTAGTATAATATCTATCTTATTATCTAGTTAATAATAAGAGTAGATTATTTGGGTTCATCTTGGTGCAACTTAGAGGAGATCTTCTAGTTTGGAGATTACTTGTGTTCATCCATATTAATAGCTCAAGAACAACAAGAAGGAGTTCTTGTTGTGCCCATATATTTTCCATATCAATGTGAGGAAATTTCTTCTTTTTCTATAAATGTCTTTATATTTGCATGCATGTTACATAGATCATTAAATACTAAATTAACAAGTAATTTAGTAACTAATTAGAGGAGTCTAATTAAGGTCTATGGAATTTCATGTGGTATCAGAGCTAGCTTGTAGCATGCATGTTCATTTTGGACAATTTTTATTAAAGTTATAAGATAACTAATAAATCAAAAATTTTGAGTTAAAATATGATTCTGACAAAATGTTTTGGTTCATGTATACCTACTGACCTCAAAATTTTTGTGGTCAAATTTTGTGATTTTAGGGATTGATTTGCTATTTATTTTGATTTTTGGCTTTTAAACCGAGTTAACATGCATTTATGAGTTAAAAGTTAACTAAATATAGTTGCATGTTGATTCTGGTCATTAAATTTTAATATGATCTCACATGCATGTCTTACATATTGTATGTAAAATTTCGTGACTTTGTATTAAGTATTGCATGTTTATTGATTTTTATACGATAAAAGTCGATAATATGAGATCATATTGTTCATAAAATTGAAACGTCCTTTTCTGGTCATGAAAATTTTTGGTACATTTTTACATTCTGATGTTTATCATCTTGGTGAAATTTCATAATTTTTTTCACTGTTTTACTATATTTAATGATTTGTATTTGATAAAACCATTAAATACAAAGTTATTTGTTCATAAAATTAATTTAAATTTTTTAGCAAATGTTTTTTATTTTTAGAGTTCCTGGAAACGTTCCAGAATGTACAAAATTTTTGGTTTCAAATTTTTATGATGTTATATTTTATTTTGGGTTTATTTCATAATTGGTATGATTAAACCGTTATATTTAGCAAATGAAATCAAATCGATCTAATTAATGACCAACAAAATTAGTAGTGACTAAATTTGAGTTCTAAAACAGTTTAGTTAATTAGTTTGAATTTAAATGAGATTTAAATGTTGATATTGAGTTTAAATGGTTAAAAATCAATACAATCCCGGAAAAATCGAAGCTACA
>JAIUZE010030299.1:0-13045 GCA_022085475.1 Heliosperma pusillum | reverse complement strand
GTCATGGTCTTCAGTCTTCACCAACTTAAATGAGGGGTGGAGTGTGGGGATATATCTTATATGGATGGATAGTGATAGTGAATTGGTGATGGAGTGATGGTGTTCCATTTCTAGGCTTGGAGCGTAGTGTGGTTAGTTGTTGGACAAAACTCAAGTTTAGAACTATTAAAACATAACTTCACCCGTCGACTCGACTCGATTTTTAGGATTAAAGATCGTAAATCTTGCTCTGTGACCTGCCCGTAATATTATGGTCGAAACCCAACCTGACTCGTTCGACCGGATGGATCAAAAATAAATAATTTTTTTTATTAAATATTAATGTTTAATGTTTTTATAATATTATATTTGAAACAAAAATTAGAAAAACGAATTCTTTAAAATTTTAGATAAAAAAAACTAATTTAAATAACAATTTTATATAACTTTTAATCGTAAAATAATAAAATAATTATTAAAATAATATTAATATGATTTAATTATAAAATGTATGATTTTGGCTAAAAATGATAAAATAGAAGACGTCAATTTTCGTAGACCCGTATATATACCAACCTAGCCCTACCCAAAAGGCCAAAACCCATATGACCCGACATGCATTTTGACCCGCCCCGTATGAAATAACTCGCAAGTCGATCTGCACGACTCGTTTGACTAGTCTACTCACACTCTTAACATTATATGCTTATGTGTTTTCATCAAATATAAAATGTAAGACCGTATGTTTTATAATAATTTTATTTGGAGATTCCCTTATAAAATTAGTTATTTTTCGAGTTGAATAATTGACTTCGTATTTATCGCTTGCCTTCCTTATTTTAGTATTTCTTATTTTGACCTAATTTTAATTTGGAGGAGTTAAACTTTCAGCATACAATTTATCTATTTTAGTTTAGTAATTGCTTTTCTTATATCCATTCTTTGAGTGTTTTCATTAAACTAAACCTGATTTGCATGCAGATTATCCAACGTATGAGCGTATATATCAAAAGCCTACTTATTAACTTTTATAAACCAAAACCCTAAGCAAACAACTAGGTTACGTTGCTCGTTTCTTTTCTCGTGAGTTGCGTCGTGATACTCTTCGAGTCTTCTTCCTCTCTTTTCATTTTCTCCCTTTTGACCTTCATTGTTATGCATCTTTTCTCATGGCTCTTACCTCTATAATATACTTTATTCAAAATATTTTTAGGGGACCCGATTGTAGATATACCTTTAGGGTTTCTATATTTGATGGGTAAAGAAGAAGAAGATGTTTTTCTTTTGGGAGTTTTTGGAGACGGATTCGTGTAGCACAATATTAATTGCGTTATAAAGGTAATCATGTTTCCTTCTTTAATTGTGTTTATAAAAATCCTTACGATTTACATGATATATACGGAGTATAATAGATGTATGTATGATTAATCGTATTGTGGTTTATATTATATGCATTTATTTGTATTTGATCTTATGTTATTTTAAAAATTATAGGTTACATCTTCTAGGATTGCGCAATACAAGACTAGTGATGCCTAAGAGGAATTTTACATGGCCTAAGGGAGTCTTGTGCTTGGTGGTGGCCTAGGGTTTTCTGTGTAGTCGTAGCCTCCCTTGTGAGGATGAGAGGCTAAGGTTTGGTGCTTATTGGTAATTAGGGTTTCGATAATTGGTGTATTAGGGTTTATATTTAGTATGTTGTCGTTATAATGTGCTACACTATAATTTTGGGACACTATAATTTTGGGTAGGTAAACCACCCTCTTATACTTAGATTATTTATAAAAAGTCTCATTGTGATGACGTGAGAGTTGGTGTCGTGACGTCCGACTACTCGATGATGGTGTTATAGAGGACTTGGCTGTAGGAAGAGATGTTGTAGTCAGTGGTACAATAACTTCGCACACATAACTTTTAACACCCTCATCTACCAAAGTGTTTTTGTAATACTCCGTATTTTAATGTGGTACTCGGTCGAGTAGGTGGCACTCAACCGAGTGGACCGTTCTGGGTTATGTCGGTTCATTTAGTTGTGATTTGAAAGAGGGTTATTATATATAGTATGCTTAGCTTTAATAATCAGTTTACAAACCCTAAAACCTTTCCTAATCTTCCTCTCATCTTTTCCTCCATCTTTCTAATCATCTAAGAGAAGAATGAAGGTTTATGCTTCTAGTAAATTAGGACTTTTATCCTTGCAATCGATCTTATTATTTTATTGTAAGTTATTTATATTCTTTTATCATTAATCATCATTTAGAGTATGTGATTGTGTTGTATGAGTCGTGCATCAACACTTTTGATTAGCGTTAGAATGATTTAATTGTTACAGCAGTTTACATATTCGTTGGGTTATCTTGTTTAATTGTTTTCGCTGTGTTAAATACTTTATATTCGAAAGGCTTAAAAATGGACTAGTATTTATTCCAAGCCTAGTTTCTGCCTGTCAAATCCGTAGCAATATTCTTTGTAGTTTGTCCTGTGTAAATTAATTATAAACATCTATCTACAATAACGCGAATCTTCTTATGTCAATTGAAAAGCTTCTAAAACCTAATTTATATGTTGAATCTATTCTGTGTCTTTTTTACACAGTATCGTTGAAGATTTTAGATGGTGATAGGCTTTGTAATTTCTCAAAAATAATGTTTTAAACTTATTTTATGAATCGTTACATTTTATACGACGAGTTTTGTCAGTTGTGGTAAATATGTATTTTGAGTCATGATAAGTTGGTAGTTTGGATATATTTCATCTAATAAGAGTTGTAGGTAAGAGTTTCAGGATTCTAGAAAAGTTGGCCTTGCATCGATTGAAGAATTCTGGAATTATTTATACAATTTATAGTCAGGGTGTTCTATGCTGAAAAGTAGGGAAAAGTCGAGTTTGGTTCTTAAGTTGTATAATATAGGTCATGATGAGTCTAGTTATGCGTATGTTTAGTTGATTGTATATTATGTAATTATACATAAATATGTTATGTAGGTGATGGATTTGTGAATGAGCAACATGTGCATACTTGTTATCGTATTATTGCTAAAGGTAAGGTTTCCCTACTCGGCACTTTATATGTTGTTCATTGTGATAAGATGTGCTACTGTGATTGTTGTTACTTGTTGATGATGGTGACTATTATTGTTGATGATGATGGTGTTCGGAGTTGGAGTTTGTAGTTGTGTTACTTGGTTACTATTTGGTGGTGGAGATGGGCCACACCCCGAGTTCGCCTCTCGTAGCTCTCCAACTGCGAAGGGGATGTGTAAATTGATGTTCCGGGACTCTCGCTACGGCCAGAGGGAAGTTCGATGTCTAGTGCTGCGGTCTGGCATCAATAGGTGATTTGCAGGTCAGGGTGGTAGCCTGATGCTGCTGTGACTGCTGCGGTGGGCCTCTGGTTACTGTTACTTGGTGGTTGTTGGATGGTTACTTTTATTGTCTTGTACTTTGATCGACATATTATGTTACTGAGCCCGTTAATGTTTTTCAAAACTGTTTTGATCCATTGGGGAATGGTTAGCAGGTAATTAATTGAGCTCGCATTGGGGATTGGATGGGATCGCCGCTGATGAGTCTTAGTTTTCGTTGTCACTTAGATTGTCTTAGAATTTTACTTTATTATTGCTAGTTTGGAATATTGTTTTTTGAGATAGTTTCAGTTTGGTTTGAGACAGTGTAACCTTGATTTAAAGTATTGATTAATAAGTATTGTTTCGCTATCGCCTATTTGATATGTACTACCTCAGGTAACCGAGATGGTAGATGGGCGTGTTACAGTTTTACCAAGGCATACCTTACCAAGTGGGAGTGCTACCATTTTGGTTGCCCGAGCTAGCCTGGCGCAGCTGGGCCATCCTGGACTTGAACCAGAGACCTCACCACATATCTAATGGACAATAATGAAACAACATTTATAATAAAGCATTATTTAAATGATTAAAACAAATCCAAATCCGAAAGTATTACAACTGAATTCCAAAACTAAAATCTCAAACGACTCATCATCTATTGACTCGGCGGAAGCTATAAAATCATCGTCGCGCAGAAACCCCTAGCTGACCCACAAGTAAGCTAATATAAGGTTACTAGTTAAACTCCTGCTCGTTCCCCAATGGATCACAATAGTTTTGAAAACAAATAGTAACATCAGAATAGTAACATCACAATCATCTCAAACCATACACCATCTCCTCCAAACTTCGGTAACACAAGTGGCTCTCATCGCAACGAGTAGCCGGGTTCCCATTGCAGCAGGTAACCCACCCCCGTCGATGTCTGACCGCAGGACTGGACATTAAAATTTCCGCTCATCGGAACGAGCGAACCCAGTTCATTAGTGTGCACATCCCCTAGTGACGGGAGTCACTGTAACACCCGGAAATGTACCATATTTTCATAGTGAAAATATTTTACGGATACTTTTCAGCAAATTTAAGTTTTAATATAGAATTTTATGTTCCGAGTCGAATTTAGAATTTCCGAGTTCGTATTTGGAATTTCCGCGAGATTCCATGAGAATCCCGTTTTAAGTCGTCTTTGACTTTTCTTGACTTTTAAGTCGTCTTTGACTTTTCTTGACTTTTAAGTCGTCTTTGACTTTTCTTGACTTTTAAGTCGTCTTTGACTTTTCTTGACTTTTGAGCCGCCTTTGACTTTCGTGGACTTTTCCGACTCACCCTACATATACTCCCTCAAACCCTAAACCTAATTCATTTCCTCACAATTCATTTCCTTCCTTCTTCTCAAAGAAACCAAAGAAACCTTGCCTCCATTTTTGATCCGTCTTCAAATCGTCACTACTCCTTCGTTACTCGCTCAAATTCTCGTAAGTTCGTCTTATTCTTCCCCTCTTAGCTTCCTCTATCCGTATTGGTAATAAAATTACCGTCTTTCTCGCTTTTTTAAATTATCCGTCTTTCTCAAGGTGAATGATATTCATCTTTTATTATCTAATTGTATGTAGGTGGAGACTAGGAAGGTTTAGAAACCGTTTAAAGACGCGAAAAGGTAACGGTGAAGGGTTACTCGATATCATTTACCTGTTTTATGTGATTTCTAGGATAGAAACCGTATGTAGATTATGGTTGGTATGCTTATGACTTGTATTGTTGTTGATGGATGTTGTTAGTTGTTAATTGATATGAGAATTGATGATTTGTAATGATAAATGAGGTTTTTGTTGTTGATAACATGTTGATTTTTGTTCGTCCTTGAATCCCGTGAAGGACGCAGGCTGCGTTGGGGGACGCAGGCTGCGTCGTAGGACGCAGGCCGCGTCACCCGCTGCCAACAGAATTTTTCCTGCACCGACCCCTTTTCGTAAAATGATCATATCTCCTTCGTTACTTGCTTGTTTTGGGCGTGTGACATCTCGTTAGAACCGTAAGAGGATAAGCTAATACCTCCACTTAGAATTTATGAATTCCCATGTCTAGAACTCTAGTTATGACCGTTTGAAGTGGACCCTTGTTTTCGTTGGTTTCCAAACAACGTTGTTTTGGAGAGGTGATCTATGTTTTTATTCATTTTGCTTCATAAACTTGTTCTAAGGCTTATGTATCATGTATTGACTCATGTTTATCATATTTAAACTTATATGATTCCCTATTCTCATGTTTTGTGACGGTTTATAGTATGTTCCCACTTTGAGTCGGTTTTACATATGTTATGATTTGAGCACTAATGATTTTGTGCTATGAACTCTCATTTCCCGGCTACACCCTTATACTCGTTAGACTGGAATGTCGTAGCGATGGGGTGTATCCTTGATGCTTGTATGCATGTTTAGAGGGGATATGACGACGTTGTTAGGAGGCGAACGCAATGCGTTGATCGACCCGACCGTCAAATGTTGTATACCTGCGAGGTGGTGTTATTGCATGTAGCGTACTAGCTTGACTTTTGACTATAGATCTCTTTCCGCCTCTTTCGTGAAGGTTGACCGAATTTGGGGTACTCGGCGTCTATGATTGACCGAGTCTTGGATGTGGAACGTCTTACCACATGTCGAATCGGAACACGTCTTATTCCGAGAGTCTGGCCAGGTTTAGACTAGGACCGTATTATTATCGTCGTCCTACCGAGAGGATTAGAGTCTTGTGTGTACGAAACGTCTTATCGTACATGATTCCAGGAAACGTCTTATCCTGTGAACTTGTTTTGTCTAGGTCATGAGTATACGAAACGTCTTATCGTATACGGTTCCGGAAAACGTCTTATTCCGTGAGCTTCCATTGGCTTGTCTTGCTATTGTACACGATGCTAGTGCGTTTCATTTACCGTGAGAGATGTCGTTTTTGTGTCGGTGTGTTTGGATGGATGACTACATGAATGATTATATATTTGATCATTGAATGACTTGGCATGGTTTGGTTGTCGAGTCTCAATCTTATCAAACTTATACCGCTAACGGTGAGATGCAAGCCCTAGTGAGCGTATTCGGTTGCCTAAGAGTGTCTTCCCCGAGTCTTGAATAACATGATGGTTCCTCAATTTGATTTCCATATGAGCTTATCATTATATATTGGATTGCCTATTTATTCTTATCGTAACTCACATGGATATCTATATATGCATGATTTCATTTTTGTATTTCCTTATATGTACGTTTAATGTGATATGGCTGGGAGAACCCGGAGTTACTCCCCACTGACTGTGGCGTTCATGTTTTTCATGAATGAACAGGTTGCTTGCATGGATGGCTTTTTGCTTATGCTATTTTGGGGTTCGGGTGTGAGCTAGCGGGAGTTGTCCCTGGATGAAACACCTCTAGACGTTGTTTAGCTAGTTGCTAATTACTTTGTCTTTTGTTAACACTTGGAGAGACTACGTCTCTTGTGGTATTTTTATTTAGTTTGTAATATTTTGACACTCCTCGTATTTTTCTATCTTGCATGTATAAAGGTTTTTAAAATACCGTATTTCCGCAGTTTACTTCACATGCTTGTATGTTTTATATTTCCGCATTCGCGAGGGTTGTCACAGCTAATATAACCGAAAAAGAGTCCAAATACACTGAGGAATTTCGGTCAAATTGGTAACAAAATAAGAGAAAAATAACCCTTATTTTTCTCCTATGTGTGCCGTGACCTAGGGAGTATATGGAGGAGTTTTAGACTCATTCCAACTCTCTAATCATTGATCATCATTTCACAGCTAATAAAAAAAAAAAAAAAGATATAGACTCTTTTCTCTCGAATTTTCTAGCAAAATACAAGGGCATTTCTCGATCAATTTTGTGTGTGACGATTAGGAGGATATCCGTTTTGATATCTGTTCTTAGGCCGAATTCACGAGGACTAAAGGTTATTCCTAATCCCTTTGTTTATTATGCAATTTTCGTTTATGACCTGTTAATCATATAAATCGTAATTTCATTATAATCCTGTAAGATTAAAGGGATGTATACAGATATTTTCCCACAAGTGGTATCAGAGCCTTAGGGCTATGAAATTATTTTATGTGATTTTCATAAATATTAAATTTTATGATTATTGAAAGAAAAAAAATTTGAAATTTTTTTAAAAATGAAACTCACGGTTTTTTAATTTTATTGTCGTGATGATGATTTTTTTTTTTGGGTTCCATTAAAGATTCATTCATATTATTGTTTTAATCTGTTAAAGATGACAATATATGAATTTGTTGATATTTTAATTTAATAAGGATTAAATTAGAATGTAAATGGAATTGTATTGGATGTTAATGAACATCAATTTTTGTGCTATATATTTTCGGTATAAATTGTTTTAGATGTTCATATTAAAAGGTTAATTTGAATCATCTACTTGTATCAATGTTTAATAACGATTAGGCATTGTTTGTTTACACCGATCTAGTTAATATAAGCATAATCGTCTTAAAACCGTTCCAATTTTTTGTGTTGCTACTGTACAATATAAAAAAAAAATATTTTTCTTCTGTTTTTTTTTTTTGCTGTTAGCAGCAGGTAATTTTTTTTTAATTTTTAATGTTTTTTTTTTTCGGTTTTAGATTAAACTGTGAGAAAAAAGAAAAAAAAAATTTTATTTGGGACTGGTACTGTTCACGTGAACAGTGAACAGTGAGAAAAAAAAATTTGTTTATTTTTTTTGGGCATTATAAAGATAATGTTTGTTTGTTATTGTGAAAAGGTTCACAATAATGATACCCGATTATTTTAAAAAGATTTAAAATAAAAATGGATTATGGAAGATTAAAATTGTTGTGGGCAATTAAGGAATTGTCACACAATTTTGATCGTATATAATGGTGGTTTGGATAATTAATCAACATAATTAATGAATTATGTCTTGTACAATTAATTTATATAGTTGATGCATTTTATTTTTGTCGAATGAATGAATGGTTTTATTTACGTATTTTTGCAATTGGTTGAAAAATGTAATACCTAGTGTGGCCTTAGTTAATCATGTTTTCGTAATGATGGAAACATGGTTTGGATGTAATTTTGAGATCTCGAATCTCCTTTTATTTTTCTTTTAATTATGTTTTGGAATTAGAATGTAAATAGTTTTATTTTGTAATTTTTAAATGTAATTTAAGAAGACTAAAAATGGAGATCGGATGCTCACTCCCGCTTCATGGACCAAGATGGAACATCAAGTCAAGCTTCTCGGGTCCATAAGGATGGATTCCAAACTTGTATTTACTGTTCATTTTGGTAGATAGGCCACACTAGGACCGTTGTAATAGTTTACGTATTTTTCATTCTTTTGCTTTTCATTCACATGTTAAATAATTGCATCATATTCCGCCTAAACCAAACCACCTAAATTGCATGAAAAATGATTCATATAGTTTGAATTTTCATCATAGACATACAGATGTCACTCGTTCATAGGGCCATCACCTTAGTCTAAATCATTCACGAAATGCTAGAAATTTGTTCACTTAAAATGAATTAAATTTAAGATGATGGGATCTTCCTCTAAAATGAAAATTGAGATTAGTCTTTATAGGAAAAACTACTATGAACCCCTTCTTCGTCGGAAGTCATAATATGACCCCTTCTACGTTGGGTAAGTAGTGAGTGTTGACCTATTTTATCTCAACATTATAGTACGAGTAATATCTCGTGATTATGATGGACTAAAGATAGAATTTACAGAAATTTATCGACCAGGAATTCTAAAAGTAGAATTAGCCAAGAGGTTGGCTTATCAATTTACAGAAATTGAGTCTTGGGATCATTTATATAATTCTTGAGGGAGGTCAATTGTATAAATGCACGAGTCATCGCATTAAACAGTTTTTCATTAGACTCAAATTTAAAACGATGAATACTTATCATATTTATTTTCTTTTTTCACAGTCATATATACAGATATAACTGCTAAATAACAAAATGGCTGGACATACTGATGACCCAATGCCAAGTTCCACGCTCGGACGTGAGTCCTGGCTTAAGATGTTCATGGACACTATGAATCAGTCAACGCGACTGAAGAATAACGGGTCCAACTTTGCGGACTGGGAGGGGCATTACGGAATGCTGCCATTGCTGACGGTAAGCTCAAGTACTTGACTGAGCCACTACCGCCAAACCCAGGCCCAATGCAGGAGCAAATGAATCACTTGCTTATAGTGATTTCGTAATGGAGGCGGGTGCGATAAAGAACGTACTCATCTTTTCAATGGAATCAAATTTGCAAAGGCGATTCATTGCCCATGGTGCAAACAAGATTTTCACCACGCTCTCTAACGAGTTCTCGAAAGCTCCGAGGATCGTTAGCTATGAGCATACCTGTCGCTTCTTTGAAGCGAAACTCCAGAAGGGCCAAGCGGTTAGCCCACACATTCTTGCTATGATCGAGAATGTCGAGAAGCTGGAGGCTCTTGGTTGTAAAATCGATGAGAAGATCATTATTGATCGAGTGCTTCATTCACTTCATGATGATTTTGCCCTTTTCAGGGCAAATTACTATATGAATGATATGAAGAAAAGTCTTCATCAGCTCCACTCACTTCTCGTACAGACCGAGAGTGATCTGAAATTGAGTGGGAGCTTGAAGCAGGACATTCTCATGATTGGCAACAAGGGTAGAGGTAAGGGCAAGGCTCAGGCTGACCTAGCTGTAGGGAAGCCAAAGTTCAAAAAGCCAGGAAAGGTCAAGAGTGGGCCTGGTGAGACTAGCGGTAGCTCACAAGGCAAGACAAAGAGCGATGAAGGTAACGTGGAGTGCCACCACTGCCACAAGTTTGGGCATTGGAGGAGGAACTGCCTCGTGTACCGTGAGGACATAAAAGCAGGCCGCGTCTCTCCTGTTGGTATGTCTTCTTCTTTTATTCATATGATTGAGATAAACCATGCAAGTTTCGGAACTTGGGTATTAGATACTGGTTGTGGTTCTCATGTGCAATCATTTGCAGGGCCTAAGAAACATCACAACTCTCGCAAGGGGTGATGTGGACCTGCGAGTGGGGAATGGAGCAAGAGTAGCTGCCGTTTCAGTGGGAACATATGTAATCCAACTCCCGAGTTGATTTGAGTTATTTCTGAATAACTGTTACTATGTACCCAGTTTATCTAAGAACATTATTTCAGTTTCCGTACTTGATAAGGACGGAATTTTCGTTTGTAATAAAGGATAATAGCTGTATTTTCTCTTTAAACGAAATGATTTATGGTAAAGCAGTTTCCATGAATGGGATTTATGTTTTAGATCAAACCACAGATATAATGCATGTGAGTAGTAAGAAAGCAAAGGTTGGTGACAAAGATCAAACCTATCTATGGCATTGCCGTATGGGACATATAAATGAAAAACGCGTGAAAAAGCTCATTGATAATGGGACTATCTCCCCATTTGACTATGAACCTTTTGGCACGTGTGAATCATGTCTCATAGGCAAAATGACTCGAATTTCCTTCAAAGGTGTTGGAATGCGCACTGCTGACCTATTAGGACTCATACATACTGATTTGTGTGGACCTGTGTCAATCAACGCTAGAGATGGCTATAGGTATTTTATCACTTTCACGGACGATTTGAGTAGATATGGTTATGTCTCCTTAATGAAGCATAAAAGTGAGTCCTTTGACAAGTTCAAGGAATTCCAGAATAAGGTTGAAAACCAGCTGGATAGAAAGATTAAAGCACTATGTTCAGATCGTGGTGGCGAATATCTCTCAAATGAGTTTGATCAACACCTTAAAGACTGTGGTGTAGTACTACAGTTAACTCCACCTGGAACACCACAATTGAATGGTTTGTCCGAACGGAGAAATCGAACATTGCTTGATATGGTTTGATCCATGATGAGTCACACGGTTGTGCCTGACTCATTATGGGGATATGCTATATTGTCAGCTGCTCTAATACTTAACCGAAGTCCGTCTAAAGTTGTAGACAAGACTCCATATGAATTATGGAAGGGAACGGTCCCTAACTTGTCCTATATTCGGGTTTGGGGCTGTTAGGCTTATGTCAAATGGAGACCTGACGATAAGCTCGGCCCACGATCGGTCAAGACATAATTTATTGGTTATCCAAAAGGGATGTTTGGTCATTACTTTTACTCGCCTACCGAACATCGAGTTTTTGTTGCGGCTAGTGCGACGTTCTTAGAGAAAGACTTTCTCGAGAATAGGACAAGTAATGGAACCTTCGATCTGTCGGAGATTCAAGAACAAACTACCGAGCAACCAATGGAGGAAACTGTTCCTTCATCATCGTCTGCGGTAAATATTCCTGAGGAACCTAGAAGGTCGGGTAGAGTCTCTATTCCTCCAGACAGATACATTGGTATGGTCGAGGAGAATGGGAGAGATGACTTTTTACTCCTAGAGAGTAACGAACCCGCTACCTATAAAGGTGCCATGACCTGTTCCGACTCTAAGCAATGGCTTGAAGCCATGCAATCCGAGATGGACTCTAAGCGAGAATGACGTATGGGATCTGGTTGACTTACCTGATAAGGTTCGGCCTCTTCAGTGCAAATGGCTTTATAAAATAAAGCATTCTGTAGAAGGACAACCAGATACAAACAAGGCACGACTAGTGGCAAAAGGTTTCACTCAAGTGCAAGGATTGCACTATGATGAAATTTTTGCACCCGTAGTTATGCTGCGTTCCATTCGAATAATCTTAGCGATTGCCGCTTTTCATGGCTACGAAATTTGGCAAATGGATGTGAAAACCGCCTTCTTAAACGAATATTTGGAGGAGGAGTTGTACATGGTACAACCCGAAGGTTTCATTGATCCTAAAAATCCTAAGAAGGTATGCAAGCTTAAGGTTCCATTTATGGACCTTAAAGAAAGGCTTCTCGGAGTTGGAATCATCGTTTCGACCAGCTGACTAAAAGAGAATGGATTTACTCGATCGGTCGAGGAACCATGCTTATATATCAAGTCGAGTGGGAGCAAGATTGTCTTCCTAATATTGTATGTCGATGACATACTCTTGATTGGGAATGACATACCTCTCTTAACGTCGGTAAAAGTTTGGTTAAAGAACCATTTCTAGATGAAAGATCTGGGTGAAGCACAAAGAATTTTGGGGATCCGTATCTACAGAGATAGATCACGACGGATGTTATCCCTCAGTCAGGAGTCTTATATAGATAAGATTCTTGAGAGGTTCAGCATGACCAACTCCAAGAAGGGGAACCTTCCAATGGTCTCTGGGATGCATGTGAGTAAAGCTCAGGCACCAAAGGAACATCGGAAGGAGGGGTCGAGCGCTTTGAGTCGGATTCCTTATGCATCAGCTATAGGATAGATCATGTCTGAAATGATATGCACAGTCCAGAAGTGGCAAGAGCATTGAGTATGATGGTCAGTTACCAAGGCAATCCAGGTGAAACACACTGGATGGCTGTAAAGAATATCCTTAAGTACCTACGGAGGACTAAGGATTGGGTATTGACTTATGGAGGTGACACTGAGCTATGCGCAATCGGTTACGCAGATGCTAGCTTCCAAAAGGATCGAGATGACTCGAAATCTCAGTCTGGATTCGTTTTTACTCTTAATGGCGCTGCGGTCAGCTGGAAAAGCTCCAAACAAACTGTTATAGCAGATTCTACGACTGAATCCGAGTACTATGCTGCTTCAGAGGCTGCG
>JAIUZE010030297.1:0-10246 GCA_022085475.1 Heliosperma pusillum | reverse complement strand
ATAAATTCTATTTTAAAAACTTAAGTTCTACTGAAAAGTGTTAGTAAATATTTTTACTAGAAAAATTGGGTACTTTTCGGGTTGTTACATATCATATCTCATGATTTTCCCTTTTAACATTCCACTGAAAACCGTACTCCTTATCAAGGACCCGATTGTTGGAGTAGGTGTCCTCCACAATAGTGCGCCACATAATAAATCTTATTAAGGAATATAATTGGGATATTTATAGACTATATATATGATTAGTCAGTTGATTAACGTAAATCAATAACGGTTGGCTGACTAGAGTTTGACGTTATTGTCGTTTGACGGCGGTGATCAACTGATCCCTTTCGGTCACACCTAAAGGATGAAATCCAAATAGTAACTAATTATTTGTATAAGATACAGTTAATTAGTACATTACGTATATTCGATATGTACGAGAGTTAATATAGAAATGGTTAAGAACTCAAATTCGATTAAGTTTATTTTTTTTTTCCCCAATTATGCCGGATAAGTGACTAATAAATTTATATCTTATTTTTAATACGATAAATAAGATTTAACTTAGTAATTAACGTAAATACTTAAATTAGTTGAGGTTTGAGATAAGGTATTAGTTAATTAATTTACAAAGAGTTGTGTAAAATAAATAACTAAGAATTTGGGTGGGACCCATTATATATTGATATAATGGTAAAATATTACTTAAAATGTTAAGTACATATTATTTATTTAATTGAGTCATATAAGTGTTATATGATCAAATTAACACTTAATTATACAAGATAATTAAGCATATGATTAATAAGTATTTGTGGGACAAATATCAAAAATCAAAATGGATCAAATTGAGGCTCACATGGCCGGTTATGGTGAAGTCAATGGTGATGATGGTTGTTCTTATTCATACTCACAAGCAACATATGCTTATGACATGAATAGTAAACATGAAATCATTTTATTCACTACAACACATTACCACCTTACATGGCAATAAAATAAGAAGAAAAAATCACCATTTTGTGATGTTGAAAACCGGCCCTCTTGGCTATAAAAGGAGAACAATTGTTGTTCATTCTTTTACTAGTTCATTCTTGCTTTATTTCATACATCTCTCAAAACTAAACTTCTCTCTAAAACTCTCATATACTAATATTTACTAAGTATTACTAGTGTAGTAATATAGTCTAGTATTAGTAGTATTATATCTATCTTATTATCTAGTTAATAATAAGGGTAGATTATTTGGGTTAATCTTGGTGCAACTTAGAGGAGATCTTCTACCTCGGAGATTATTTGTGTTCAACCATATTTGTAGCTCAAGATCAACAAGAAGGAGTTCTTGTTGTGCACTTATATTTTCCATACCAATGTGAGGAAATTTCTTCTCTTATATAAATGTCTTTATATTTGCATGCATGTTACATAGATCATTAAATACTAAATTAACAAGTAATTTAGCAACTAATTAGAGGAGTCTAATTAAGGTCTATGGACTTTCACCGATGACTTCTCAGTTACCAATCGCCTTTATATACCCAGAACCATCGCGTTTGCCGCTCTATTTTGGAACAAACCGCACGCCGCCCTGCTGTTCTCGATTCTGCAAACCGGAAAGGTGAAGGTATTTGTATATGTGGCAGACAAAATTTGACTGTCATATGTTATCCAAACACTTATATACATCAACTAAATTTAACTGTCATGTGATATCCAAACACTTTTATACATCAACTAAAAGTCGTACCTCATGAAACTATAGTATTCTCGATAACTATTTTGCTCCACAACTGTTGGTCCTCTTCTCGGGATGAGTGTCAAGTTTTAGAGAGGACGTATAGAATCTAAACCATGATAAAAGCTGTAACCAAGAAACTAATTTCCAATTGAAAAAAAACAATTGGAACAAAGATCGGATGATATATACAAATGAGAGTCTTTAATTAAGTCTTTCAAAAAAGCATACCTCAACCTTTAGACGGATATACCCGTCTTAAGCAAGACTTACTGTATCCAATATCCAATAATATGTTGGTCTCTTATCCCTTGAATATCCCGCCAAAATACAACAAAAACAACGTTTAGAATGATATTATCAGAATGTATTTTATTTTGATAAATGGTTAGTTGTTAATTTTTGAATGTAAAGAATCAAGACAACTTGGAAAGTCAACTTACAGAGACAAAGTACTGGTCAGAGTAGACCTGGAGCGAGTAATTACACTCATAATGTGACACAACAATAATCTGTTGGAAATATCGGTATATTTCGTCATTAATTTTACGGATTATAACGAAACTATAGTATATGAATTACGAGTCATAAAGGCATTGCATAATATAAAATTATAGGAATTTAGAATTAACCTTTGGTCCTAGCAAATTTGGCCTATGAACAATATCGAAATCGATATTCTCCTAATTGTTGCACCCAAGATGCTCTGAGATATTCCTTTTCTTGTGCTAGAAAGATTACAAAAATTACTGATGATTTTTGTTTCAAGAACTGAATGATGAATTATGTAGAGAAGAAGAGTTTATATAGACCTCTCCTCCTCTCTCCTTTTACACGTCCAAATAGAAGTCTAGTAGAGGGAGGAGTCTTCCCTCTTTTTCTTCTACTTGTATTAGGAATTGGAGTCAAGATAGGATTCTTCCTTCTTTTATTTATTTAATGTATAATATGTGAATGTAAAATTATAATATATACGTCAATTATAAACATCGTATAGTTATAATTTGCTAATTAAAGAAAACAGTTTATATTTAATTACGAATTAACATTTAATTCGTTTAAGCTTACATTATTTAATCGTATTAAATAATTACATTATATACATTAATTAGATATAACAGTTTATATTCAATTACGAATTAACATTTAATTCGTCTCAGCTACTATTATTTAATCGTATTAAATAATCGTATCATCATTACATTGACTAACCTTTTAGTCATATACATCGACTAACCTTTTAGTCATATAAGGAATCAATATGATATATTTTAGATATCATATCTCTCAAACACATCATTAGGTGTGGGACTTTAGGGACCAGTTGATCACGCCATTTAAAATGACATAAGTCAACTTATAGCAAGGCCAAAAAACGTTATCGATTAAATAAACGTTAATCAAGATAAGAATACTAAGTATACAACTGTGAACCTTGTAGAGATTTATACACGTTATACACACTACCTGTGAGGGAGCACTAGCTCCACAATCCTCTCACTTGTCCTTACAAGTGTATGTGCGATATAACGATTACATTCTAAAAATTCTCCCACTCAATGTAAAACAATTGCAAAGTCCATATGCACAAAGGTCGTATTTTACAAGTGATCAGTATCAAGAGTGGTTTTCCCGACTAGAGAGTAACTTAACTGATAAACAAATCATTATTCGAGCATGGCCATGCATTTCAGTTACAACTCCTCGAGTGGCCCTGAGAAATAACAAAACCTGATAAAGGTTGGATATTGTCCTCAACTCGAATCTTGCAGATCCAAGCACAGTATGAAATGACCTAGTAAAAATCTACTTAGCCTCCTGTTACGGTCGACCATGAGAAAGAAACCAAAGTCACCCAAAAACTGCCTTAATCTCAAGAGACAGTCGATAGTCAAAAGAATCGACTCCTAGGAACACTATGGACGTCCTATCCACGACCTGGCACCGAATGTTCTGAAACATTTAGGACTCTATAATGTTGTCACGATGTCCTACGAGGTATCCTTATAACTCGTATCTGTGATCGATCAGTCAACCGTTTGACTTATGACTCGTTGAAACCACCATCAATCAACTTCACAGTATAATTGCCAGAGTTATCAGCTCATGTAGGCGATTACGGACCAAAACAATTATAATGTAATTAAGTTCACTTTGTGGAGTTCAATGTTGTCGTACAGTCCACTTGAAAAACAAAATATGAAACAATACGATGATGTTATAAATAGTGCATGAAAAAGATACATTTATCTAATCCACATAAAACAGCTACTACAACTCAGGAACACGTTTAATTCCCATGGAAATAACGTGCCCTTCATGCTTATCATATTTTAACGGTTTAGTGAGAGGATCCGCGATGTTGTCATCCGAAGCAATCTTGTCAATCACTATCTCCTTTTGCTCCACGTAATCTCGGATCATGTGAGCCTTCCAAAGTACATGTCTAGACTTGTTGCTGGACTTAGGCTCCTTAGCCTGGAAGATGGCACCTCTATTATCACAATAGATGGTGATAGGGTCACTCGAACTAGGAACTACAGTTAGTCCTTGTAACAACTGACGCATCCATATAGCTTCCTTTGCAGCTTCTGAAGCGGCATAGTACTCGGACTCAGTTGTAGAATCAGCTATAACACTTTGTTTGGAGCTTTTCCAACTGACCGCAGTGCCATTAAGAGTAAAGACGAATCCAGACTGAGATTTTGAGTCATCTCGATCTGTTTGGAAGCTAGCATCTACATAACCGATTGCGCATAGCTCTGTGTCTCCTCCATAAGTCAATACCCAATCCTTAGTCCTTCGTAAGTACTTAAGGATGTTTTTGACAGCCATCCAGTGTGTTTCACCTGGATTGCCTTGGTACCGACTCGTCATACTCAATGCATATGCCACGTCCGGACGTGTGCATATCATGGGATACATGATCGATCCTATAGCTGATGCATAAGGAACACGACTCATGCGCTCGACCTCTTCCGATTGTCTTGGGTGCCTGAGCTTTACTCAAATGCATCCCAGAAATCATTGGAAGGTTCCCCTTCTTGGAGTTGGTCATGCTGAACCTCTCAAGAATCTTATCTATATAAGACTCCTGACTGAGTGATAACATCCGTCGTGATCTATCTCTATAGATACGGATCCCCAATATGCGTTGTGCCTCACCCAGATCTTTCATTTGGAAATGGTTCTTTAACCATTCTTTTACCGAAGATAAGAGAGGGATGTCATTCCCAATCAATAGTATGTCATCAACATACAATATTAAGAAGACAATCTTACTCCCACTCGACTTGACATACAAGCATGGTTCCTCGACCGATCGAGTGAAACCATTCTCTTTTATCACCTGGTCGAAACGATGATTCCAACTCCGAGAAGCTTGCTTAAGTCCATAAATGGAACGCTTAAGCTTGCAAACTTTCTTAGGATTTTTAGGATCAATGAAACCTTCTGGTTGTACCATGTACAATTCCTCCTCCAAATAACCGTTTAAGAAGGCGGTTTTCACATCCATCTGCCAAATTTCATAGTCATGAAAAGCGGCAATCGCTAAGATTATCCTAATGGAACGCATCATAACTACAGGTGCAAAAATTTCATCATAATGCAACCCTTGCACGTGAGTGAAACCTTTTGCCACTAGTCGTGCCTTATAAGTGTCTGGTTGTCCTTCTACAGAATACTTTATCTTATAAAGCCATTTGCACTGAAGAGGTCGTACCTTATCAGGGAAATCAACCAGATCCCATACGTTATTTTCATACATGGTGTCCATCTCAGATTGCATGGCTTCAAGCCATAGCTTAGAGTCGGAACAGGTCATGGCACCTTTATAGGTAGCGGGTTCGTTACTCTCTAGGAGTGAAATATCGTCTCTATCATTCTCCTCGACCATACCAATGTATCTGTCTGGAGGAATGGAGACTCTACCCGACCTCCTAGGTTCCTGAGGAATACTAACCGTAGCAGAAGTTGAAGGAACATCTTCCTCCATCGGTTGCTCGGTGTTAGTTCTTGAATCTCCGATAGATCGAAGGTTCTATTACTTGACTTGTTCTCGATAAACTCTTTCTCTAAGATTTTCGCAGTAGCCGCAACAAAAACTCGATGTTCGGTAGGCGAATAGAAGTAATGACCAAACATTACTTTTGGATAACCAATAAAGTATGTCTTGACCGATCGCGGGCCGAGCTTATCCTCGTGTCTCCACTTGACATAAGCCTCGTAGCCCCAAACCCGAATAAAGGACAAGTTAGGGACCGTTCCCTTCTATAACTCATATGGAGTCTTGTGTACAACTTTAGACGGACTTCGGTTAAGTATAAGAGCAGCTGACAAAAGAGCATAACCACATAATGAATCAGGTACTACCGTATGACTCATCATGGATCGAACCATATCAAGTAATGTTTTATTTCTCCGTTCGGACACACCATTTAATTGAGGTGTTCCAGGTGGAGTTAACTGTAATACTACACCACAGTTTTTAAGGTGTTGATCAAAGTCATTTGAAAGATATTCGCCACCACGATCTGAACAAAGTGCTTTAATCTTTCTTCCGAGTTGGTTTTCAACCTTATTCTGGTATTCCTTGAACTTTTCAAAGGATTCACTTTTATGCTTAATTAAGTAGGCATATCCGTATCTACACAAATCATCCGTGAAAGAGATAAAATATCTATAGCCGTCTCTTGCGTTTATTGACATAGGTCCACATACATCAGTATGCTTGAGTCCTAATAGGTCACTAGCGCGCATTCCAACACCTTTGAAAGAAATTCGAATCATTTTACCGATAAGACATGATTCACACGTGCCAAATGATTCGTAATCAAATGGGGAGATAGTCCCATTGTCAATGAGCTTCTTTACACGTTTCTCATTTATGTGTCCCATACGACAGTGCCATAGATAAGTTTGATCTTTGTCACCAACCTTTAATAAAAGATGACATATCAACAGGAGTGACGCGGCCAGCTTTTATGTCCTCACGATACATGGGACAGTTCCTCCTCCAATGCCCAGTCTTGTGGCAATGGTGGCACTCCATGTTACTGTGTGACACCCTCAAATTTGCGGAAAGATAAACAAGTACTTTAAATAAATAAAAGATGAGAATATGTTTCTAATAGGTTCACTTTAGTGAAAATCGGTAAATTTTAAAACCGGAACCTACTATTAAATATATTCATCATAACAAAGGTGTCTTAAACAAAAAGGTTCATAACAAAAAGAAATAATATTATACATAAGAAGTATCTAAAACGGGAGACATATCTCCCTAATAAATACGGAAATAAAAGAGTGTATTAAATAATACAATCCTAAGAACCGAATATAGGTCCAAGGTAATACTTAACTCGCTAGCTCGTCAATGTACCCAAGCATGCATCACAAACCTGCCAACCGCATTAAATGTAAACACGGAAGCCACAGTCAGTGGGGAGTAACTCCGAGTTCTCCCAGCCACGAAATGTCGAGTTTAATAAAACATGAATAACAGAAAAGAGATGTATATGGAAAATACAAAACCTTAACATATACGATATGCTTTTCATGTTGTGAAACAATTAACTAACATATAACCTATCATATGAAAGCTATCATGTGAATCTGTTAACAACCTATAACACGAGGTAGGGAAGCTGGTATGCTGGCTCAGAGGTTACATTTAAAACATGGCCCTGATACACTCAAACCCTAATCATACAAGATATCATGTGAATCAATTAACATCCGGTAATCCAAACTCTATCAACCTTAGCCGGCTTGCATCTCACCTTCTAAGATTCATAGAATCATCAAACATGAAAGACCAATACGTCTATAAACAGGCATAAGTTCTTAGGACCGTCAATAGTCGACTTCTGTAACTCGAGGCTATACCACAAGGTAGAAAAACATCCTAGTCCTAGACTGATCAGACCTAGCGACAACAGCTATTCCATTCCCCGTCTCATGACCAAAAGTACATAAGAATCTCTACTAGGCGACCCCCTAAGCAGAGTTGGCTAGTACTTAAGCTGGCTCCATTCCCAAAGTGGAAGCAATTAGGCAGCCATGCCCCGACTTGGATATAAACCCACCAAGCCGGGACACAAAAGCTATCAACGGTGAACAATTACTCGTTAAAGATAGTAAGGCCTATCTATGACATGGTCCAAGATACTCATTTAGAATTAGAATGGTCAAGACGCCATATACTTATAATTCTCTATGGGTACTTAGTCAACACGACATATATCATACAATCAAACAGTCACGGAAAGAACTTCCTAACATGTGACTAATTGCATATAAATCATAATCAAATATCATATCGCCTCATATCTACTAAGGCTAATTCATTCATTAAATAAAACCTTACCTGAAGACAAATCCCCGACCCGAGTCCCGCGACGGGTCATCAGTCAAATCGGGGCTGACTAGATCTTAGTTTGACCAAACCCGTTGGTCAAACCGGCTAGAAACAGAGTCTTTACCACATAGACTTAGACATAAAAATCCACATATTCATTACATGTCATTTTAAAACTTCTAACATGTGAATTATTAAATCTTTATTAAAAATCCGCTTGACTTAAAGAATATTAAATTAAACTACAATCTCGTATTATAATTTCTAACATGTGAGAAATAATAATTTTATGAAAAACACTTTTAATTAAATAATTTACTTATTAAAATTTCCCACTTGCTAAATATTACAAAAACACGATAAATTAACATTTAACTCAAAAACCGTCACAAGTCCAAAGTGGGACCCACGGGCTGATTTGGGCCGAGACATTACATGGGCCTGGACTGGGCCCCACGGCCTGGTTGGGCTGTTTTGGGCTGATTTAATTGACTTTACTAAAACCGTTTCTTAATATTTTTTCGCATGCTTAACATATTTAAAACCCGTCAAAACAACAACATAACAATCAAGTATCGACACAACCCAAAGACCAAAACCCGGACCCACCATGGACCAACCCAGACCGGCCTGGACCGGGCCTGAACCGGCCTGAACCGGCTGGTTTGGGTTCGGTTTTCCAGCCATCTTCCGGCCACCCTACACGGTCCAAACCACCACCCTTCCAAATTAATTCTAACATGTTTTTAATTAACAACAACCATTTTAACAACCAATTTAACCATCAATCATACCAAAAATCATGATTATGACAAATCATAAAAATATGTCAAGAACACTAAACTTGTTATAAATCATACAACATGATAAAAACAACTACTTATCATGTTACTACCAAAAATCCATAAATCATAATAACATGAACCAAAAACAAAAGATGAATCAAAAACAAAAGAAACAAAAGCTATGTAACATATATTCGTCGAGTAACTCGGAATCGTTACCTTAGCTAGCAAGATCAATTAGCATCAAAATAAGAAGTATAAAATAAGAAACCCTCCTACTAGTCTTTCACCCAAAATATAAGGTCTCCAAACTTCGTTCTTCAAAATCTTCCCCTTTATAAGAAATGACAAGAAAAACATTATTAGAACTTAAACTTGATTTACATAATTAAATGTTGAAAACGTTTTGCCGGGAATTGAAAATAACCGTACTAGAAGATGGAGGAGAGCGAAGAGGAGATTCTAGAATATACGTTAGGACGGATTTAATTAAGAAATGAAGGTTTTATGAGATTTTGACTCAAGAACGACGAAGAACGGATGAAGAGACGACTCATAAGAACGAATGAAGAACGTTGAAGAACGATTAATTTGATCTTAATTTGATTTATTGTAAAATGAAAAGTTGGTAGTGAGTAATGATGGGTGAGTGAGCCGTGTAATATAGAGAAAAATGACGAGTCGGGTTTTGAAATTGTTGTTACGGAATTGACTCGCGTTTAATAATTATATTACGGTAATTGATTAAATATTAAGTTAATTAAATTAAATATCAAGATATTATGTTATTGTAATCAAAAGAAATGAAAATATCAAGGCCTAAGAGAGGGTGAGAGTGCCGTGTGGTTTTGTGATTGTCGGGTCAGTTTTGTAAACGATTTGCGTAATTTCCGTTGAGGGATCGATAAAGTAACAAATATCTAAGATATTTGTATTAGTTTAATCGAAACAATTAAAATATCTCAAGTGAGTGGAAAACGATGACATGGGCGTGTGACTCATGCCAAAGTCGAGTTTCGGGTTTGTTTCTGGATTTACGATGAGTCGGGAATAGTTAAATGATTCCCGGGTTTAAACCGTAAAACCTTATTATAAATTCCGAATAAATTCAAAAATAATTTTATTAAATTCTCATAAATTCTAATAAATCTAAATAAAAATAAATCAAAAATATTATTTTTTTAAATAAAATTTCGGTCTTCAAACTTATAAGGCGAGTCGGGAAAAGTCAACGAAAGTCAAAGTCGACTTAAAGTCAAGAAAAGTCAAAGATGACTAAAAAGTCAAGAAAAGTTTATGACGACTTAAAAGTCAAGAAAAGTCAATGACGACTTTAAAAAGTCAAGAAAAAGTCAAAGACGACAAAAAAAGTCAAGA
>JAIUZE010030296.1:0-13904 GCA_022085475.1 Heliosperma pusillum | reverse complement strand
ATTAACGATTGTTAACTGATTCACATGATTACGTGTTGATTAGGGTTTGAGTGTATCATGGCCACGTTACAGGGTAACCTCTGAGCTAGCATACCAGCTTCCCTACCGATTGTTATATTTATTATCAGATTCACATGATAGCTCTCATATGCTAGGTTATATGTTAGTTAACTGGTTCATAACATGAAAAGCATATCATATATGTTAAGGTTTTGTATTTTATATATACATTGCTTGTATGTTTTTCATGTTTCATTAAACTCGACATTTCGTGGCTGGGAGGACTCGGAGTTACTCCCCACTGACTGTGGCTTCCGTGTTTATATTTAATGCGGTCGAACAGGTGGTGAATGCATACATTGGGTACATTGACGAGCTAGCGAGCGAAGGATTACCTTGGACCTATATTCGGTTCTTAGATTGTATATTATTATACACTCTTTCATTTCCGTATTTATACGGGAGATATGTCTCCCGTCTTGTATATTTCTTTTGTAGAATATTATTTCCGTTTTGTAATGACCCTTTTTATTTATGACACCCTTCGTTATGTATTTAAATTATTTTTTTCTTTCCGCAAATTTGAGGGTGTCACATTAGTCCTAAGTATATCAGACCCTATGAGGTACTCGAGAGAGTTGGCGAAGTAGCCTATAGGTTGGCTTTACCTCCAAATTTTTTGAAGGTACATGACGTATTCCATGTATCTCAGTTGAGGCGTTATCATAGTGATCCCTCTCATGTTCTACAAGCCAATGTGGTTGAGTTTGAACCTAATTTGACTTATGAGGATATACCTACCCGTATTTTGGATCATCAAAAGAAGAGGTTAACGAATAAGGTGGTACCTTTGGTACGAGTTCATTGGAAGGGTCAGAGGTCTGAAGAAGAGACTTGGGAGACTGAAGCTTCGATAAGGGAAAAGTATGTTGGAGTAAGTGTCCTCCACAATAGTGCATTTATATAATAAATCTCATTTGGAATATACGTGGCATGATAAGTATATTTTAATACTCTACGTCACTTGATTAACGTAAATCGGTAACGCTCGGCTGACTGGAGTTTGACGTTATTGTCGTATGACGGCGGTGATCAACTGATCCCTTTAGGTCACACCTATAGGATGAGACCCAAATAGAATACTAATTATTTGTATACGATACAGTTTAATTAGGGCATTACATATATTTGATATGTACGTTTAGTTACGAGAGTTAGTTATTGGAAATTGAGTTAGGAACTCATTCCACTTAAGTTTATTAGTCAATTATACGATAACTGACTGAATAAATTTTACGTCTTATTTTAATACGATTAAATAAGATTTAATTTAGTGATTAATCGTTAATTCATTAAATTAGTTGAGGTTATGCATATATATTGAGGTAGAGGTAATTAGTTAATTATATTTACAAAGAGTTGTAAAATAAATTAACTGGGCATTGTGGGACCCAATATATATTGATATAATGGTAAAATATCACTTAAAAGTTAAGTACATATTGTTTATTAATTTGTGTCATATAATTGTTATATGATCAAATTAACATCTAATTATACAAGATAATTAAACATATGATTATAAGTATTTGTGCGACAAATATCAAAAATCAAAATGGTCCATTGTGGACTCATGTGCTTCGGTTTTGTGTAGACAAAATCACTAGTGATTTTACTCTACCAATTCCACACTCCACCAAGTGATTATGACATGTTATGACACATGATCATTATCATTTTCTTACCCACACTCAAGTCATTTGCATGAGAATATAATAAGCAAAATAATCACCCTTTTGGTGATGGCATGACCGGCCAAGTGCCCTTAAATAGAGCACTTGGTTGTTCATTTCAAGTTAGCTCATTTATTCACTTGTTTTAGATATCTCTCTAAAATCCTCAACTTCTCTCTAAACTCTCATATACACTAATATTCATGTCATATTATTAGTGTAGTAATACAATAATATTAGTAATATAATGTCTTACTTATTATCTAGTTAATAATACGTTAAGATTATTTGGGTTGATTCTTGGGTGCAACAAGAAGGAGACCTTCTACTTTGGAGGTTGTTTTATGGAGGATCATCCACTAATTACATGCTCAAGAAGAATAAGAAGGATTTCTTATTGTGCCCATATTGAACCGAAGATTTCCAATGTAAGGATATTTTCGTCCTATCTTTTCTTTTATGCTTTTATATTTGCATGCATGATAACTAGATCCTAAATCATTAAGTTAATGTAATTTAATGAACTAATTAGAGGATTCTAATTAGAGTTCTAGGACTTTCATGTGGTATGAGAGCTCAATTGTTACATGCATGTCGATTTTAAGCATTAAAATCGAGTTATACGATAACTTGGGTAAAATTGAAAATTTGTGTTCAAACTGTTTTGCACGAAATTTTTGATTTTCATGCATACCTACTGATCTCAAAATGGTTGTGGTCAAATTTGGTGATTTTAGGGATTAATTTGCTATTTATTTTGATATATGGCCTTTAAATCATGTTAACATGCATGTTTTATGTTCAAAGTTAACTAAAAATAGTTGCATGTTGATTCTGCCCATGAAATTTTTTTATGATTTCACATGCATGTTGTACATACTGTATGTAACATTTCGTGACTTTTAATTACGTTTTGCATGATTATTGATTTTTATGAGATAAAAGTCAATAAAGTGAGATTATTATGATCATACATTTGAAACGTCCTTTGCTGGTCTTGAAATTTTTTGGTACAATTTATAATCTTATTTATATCATCTTGGTGAGATGTTCTAATTTTTTTCACTATTTTACTATATTTATTAGTTTTTATTTGATAAAACCGATAAATTCAAAGTTATTTGTTCATAAACTTAATTTAAAACTTTTGAGCATATGTTTCTGTTTTTTATAGTTCCTGAAAATGTTCCAGAATGTAAAAAAAATTTTGTTTCAAATTTTTATGATGTTTATATTTTATTTTGGGTTTATTTCATAAATGCTATGATTTAACCTCTATATTTTGCAAATACGATCAATTCAAACTAATTAAATACAAACAAAGTTAGTGGGGACTAATTTTGAGTTCTAAATTATTTTAGATAATTAGTTTGAGCTTAAATACGATTTAAGTGTTGATTATAGATTTTTAATGGTTAAAAATCGATAAAATCCATAAAACCGAGTTTGAATGAGCATGATAAGTGTTAAGGGCGATTTTGGTATGATTTTTACAGCAATTTATTTATGTTGTTATTGTTGAGTGAATGAATGTCATTTGTTTAAATTTTAATGCAAGTTGTAACTAGTATGACCTAGATTATTTTAATCGGTATTACCCGTAATGTAAGGGAATACCGATTCGGTTGTAATTTTATTTGCGATCTCGTATCGCCGTTTGTAATAATTTAATTTCATTTTCTAGATCAATTTTATAATAGGAATTTTATTTGTATCTTTTTGTAATTAATTATTATAAAGACGGAGATTCCCGAAGTCGGTGTTCTAAAAGACGGTGCCTTTTTGAAGTATGTTCCATGAAGAGGCAAGGGGTCAAGGAGTTGGTTTCCGATTTTGCAATCTTCTATTTAATTAGATTAGCTAGGTGGCCATACTAGGATTTATTATTTGCTTGCTTTATGTTTTTCCGCACATGCCAAAATCGCCAACATGCATTTTTATTTCTCGATTGTCAATTCAAAGTTATTCAAAATTCACTGACTTAGTTCGCTTATAGGGAATTAATAACTAAATTGACAAGATCTCTCACATGACCTACAAAAATTTAGATTAGCCTTACCAATTAGTAACACCTATGAATCCCGTGTTCATTAGGGCTACCACGCTCGTGGGTCCCTTTTTACCTCGAGTAAGTAGGGTGATACGATCACAAGCTAAAATTGGATTGGACTAAACGAGATAAGCGTTATCTTGGGACTAGGAGATGGATTTAGCTGAAATCCGTCAACCAAGAGTTCTAAGGGTAGAATTAGTCAAGTATTGACTTACCATTTTTAGATAAAGGTAGCATACGATGACTATTTTTTGTCTAAAGAAGGGTCTTGGAATCATTTATATAATTTAGTGAGGGGTCATTATATAAATGCTTGACTTGTTAAAATTGTTTTATAAGTGAATTATATATAAGCAATGAATGTTTATTTTCGTTGAGATTTATTTTATACGCGCAAATGACAAATATTTTATCCTTCTACGTACGAACTTGTAAATCAGTTCAATCGTGGAAAGGAGTTTCCATTATTTTATACGGTAGCATTTTTGATTGAAATTTAAATCTCCGTTTAAACCACCATAGCTCAAGACAAAATGTATTTTATCTTTTGACCCTCATATTCACCATTGCAAATTTCTCTTATGAAGAGTATATGAATAAGTCACACTAAGTCAAAAACGTTTTGATTTTGTTTTAGTGACGTCTTCTTATTAAAATGGTGCATCAATCTTTTTGCTCCAAAGAAAATATTTGTTATTTTTGGTATGACGTCATAATGCTCCTTATCGAGACTTACCTCAAAAGAGGCCAAATCAGTTGGGACGACTAGGTTAATCGATTTATTTGAAATCGTGAATAACCAAATACAGTAGTCACTTCATGAAAGGTTTATCCTTTTTGAAGGTAAAATTATGAATGAAATGAAGAATAGTCTTCATGATAATTCTAATTTACTTGTCTAAATAGAGATTCATGAAAGTGAGTGGGAGCTATAAGAGAAATGTTTTATTCTTAATTGTTAAGAATGTGACGAGGTTCAAGAGTAGGTTGGCACGATGTTGGCACAAGGCGAGGGCAAAAGGCAAGACTATTTTGAATAGCAAAGTCAAACCCAAGCAATGTGTCGAACCTAACCTTTGATGATTATATTTTACAGTGTAAGACACTAGAAAAGAATCTGCCCCAAGTTTTATGGAGAAATTAGGTGTACTACACCTAATAGTACTTTCATCCATAATATCTATATGATCGACATTTATTTTGCTAAATACAATTTTTGGGTATTAGATACCCATTATGGTTTTCATCGATGTATTCAATGCATATAATAATGATTCGTGCGACGACTAGCCATGATTAAATGTCGATCTACAAGGGAAATATAACTATTGTAGTTTTATTTCTATAAATGCATATAACAGTTATAATGTGATCAATCTAGTTTTGGATTTAGAGGCATACTTTAATAAAAGTTATTATGTACATGACCTCTAAATAAAGAATATAGTATCCACTTTAGTGTACCACACAAGTGTTTCACTTTTGTTGAATGGAACAAGCGTTGTATCGTTTTATACCTATACTTGGTCAATGGTTATGCCATCCCAATCAAAGGTAATTATATTCTTGACCTAAAACTAGAAATTACTTGTCATATAGATTGTAAAAGGCTTAAAATTGGTGACCCTAATCTAATCTTAATTCTGTATTGTGTAGCACATAAAAGGCTAGTATCGACTAGTATCCCTAAACCATTTGATTTTGAATCTTATGGTGCGTGCGAATCTTGTATTTAAGGCAAGATGATTCGTGCCCTTTTTATTGAAAAGGAAATCGAACTAGTGAGTTATTGGCCCTATTACATAATGATATGTATGGTCCAATAATAATCACAACCACAGATGGTTATGACTATTTCACTTTATTTACCGACGATTTAAGTAGATATTATATTTGATTCTACTTAATGAGGTGCTATGAGAAATCTTTGAAAAGTTCAAAGAGCTTCAATGTGAAGTAGTTAACCACCAAGAGTATTAGATCAAGGACTTTGATTTTCACCAAAAGTATTGTGAAATGGTTTCACGAGTTAACTTCTCTAACACACATTATTAGATAAGGTGTTGTTGAATAGAGAAACAGAACCTTATACGATATGATTTTGTATTTGTCAAGTCAAACTGAGCCACTTGACTAACCTTGGGCTTTTATTATTTTGTCTGCTATTTCTTTTCCCACCATATCAAAGCACATTTAAAACAGTCTGATTTTATTCCATATACGATATGGATAGGTAAAGTACCTAATTTGTAAGTTATCTGAATGAAACAATTGCTCATTAATCCTATATTTACCACGAAAACAAAGCGTTTGTGGCTCGTGATGCTATCTTTCAATAAAAATACGATTTTTTCTTGATAAGATAGAGTGGGAGAATATGTTTCAAGAGCCACAAACTGAGCATATGGTCCGGAAAAATTTTCCTTATTGCTTGTTCAGTAGTTGTTTCTTCGGAACCTAAGAGGACAGGTCGAATTTTATCACTCCTTAATAGTGATGAATTCTAATCTGTGACTTATAAAAGACTGTTTCTAGTCCCAACTTCTTGCTAAGGCTTAGAGTCATGCGATTCGTAATGGACTCCATGCATGATGGTCCGGTATTTGACCTGGTAAATTTTACCTGAAGAAGTAAGACCTCTTCAATGTAAATTGACTTTTAAGATCGAAATTTGCATGGATGAACATTAAAATATTTTCAAAGATAAATTGGTAGGCAAAGAGTTTTGCACAAACCTCAAATTCTTCGATCCATTCGAATATACTTAGCGATTACAGCATTTCATAATAGTATGATCACAATTGGATCTCAAGAACCACCTTCTTGAATACGATTCTAGAAGAGGTAGAATATTTTATATCCACCTGTGGGTTCGTAGATCCTAATTATCCTAAGTTAATTTTGCAAGCTTAAGAGGATGTCTTTAGTAAGCACTAAAGAGTTGGAATTAGTGTGTCAATCATCTTGTAAAATATTTCTCGATATCTCGTGGAATTATGTTGAATAGATGAAGTTTAGTGGGACTAATATGGTTTTCATCAGTCTTATATGTGGAGACATATTGATCATTCTAGATGATGGAAGATTTTGAAGAAGTAGAATACATCTTTTAAATATCTTGATTTATGAAGATAAATCTAAAAGGATATTAGCGTTGAGTCAAAATTCTTATATTGATAAGTTCTTTGACTAGTTCAAGGAAGTTGAACACATGATAATTGATTCCTTTTGCTTCCGCTGCGGGATCAATTACATACACTGTGATGTATACTCAATCCGACATTTTGCATGCTTTGAACATAACAAGTCGTTCGCAATCAAATCCAAGTGAGGCTCACTTGATATCCATAAAGAACATCCTTAAGTACTTGCGAAGGACTAAAGATATGTTACATATGTTTGGAGTTTACAGTGAGCCGTGTGTAAGGGGTTACACAGACTTCAGTTTCCAAACTGATCAAAGTGATTTGAAATAACGAACTGGCTGTGTTTTATAGAAGATTTATCTGTGGAAAGGTTCCAAGTAGGAGTGATATTTTCAAATATAAATGTCATGTATCCGCTGGAAATGTTCCAGGCAGTTTATCATTGCGGATTTCACAACGGAAATGGAGTACATTGCATCATATGATGATGCATATGAAAGTAGCCTGGATTCGACAGTATTGGAGGGACTAGAAGTACTTCCCATAGTTGTATATCCTATTCCATGATACTGGTAAAACAGTGGGAGCTACCTTTAGGCCAAGAGTCCTAAGTCTAGATTCAAACCTAGACACGTACTCAGAATATTTTATGTAATATGAGATTACGTAGACAAAGAGAAATAGCAATCAGAAAGATGGGAAATATGCAAGTATTGCTAATCCATTTGCTATGCTTTTGCAGGCTGAGCATGATAGTCATGTCATTTCAATGGGGATTGAAATATATACCTGAATTGCTAGAGATTATGAGATATGAAATTATTGATAGCGTATCAATTTTTCCAGATATTTGATAATCGCATTCATGGTTAGAGTTTCATTAAAACTCCTTATTTAGTTTGACAAAATTTTACTACTTTGTTTATCCGAATTAATTGAAAGAAAGGTTGAACCCAATTCAAGTGAACAGGATGAACTTAGTGTTTTGTCCCTAGTCATTCATTTGAGGTGACGTCTCGAAGTGACTAGATTGTAAGTCGATTAATGGTTGGTTCAGCACCATGGGGTCATGGAGATCACTGGTCATTTACATAGGCACACTGTGGAGACACTCTGTCGGGCAGTGACCATAATAGAGTCCCTTATCAAAATTGTTGAAGCCTGGTCGTGGCGGGGATTTCTATTTTATTCCTATGAGTCGATTCTTTAGACTGGCGACCATTTACCTGAGTCGGTGTAATTTCCGATTGACTTTGGTTTTTGTCCTAGGTCGTGCCGTGAAAGGAGGCCGATGAACATCTTCAGGGTCATGAAGATCTGCATCATACAGTGTAAAATGGGTCAACAAGAATTGTCCACCCACGTTGGGTATTAACATCTTCAGGCCACTCGAAGAGTAGTAACTTGAAATACGTGGCCACGCTCGGAAGAGATCTCTGGTAGATTTTCCGGTCAGACAGTTGCTCTCCCAGATCGAGAAAACCACTCTATTTATAATTTTCAATTGCAAGTGCGACCTGTAAGACACCTTGCAATGAGTGGGAGCATGTGACACAAAATAGACAAGAGAATCGGTAACACACAAATTGTCGAGACAAGTGGGAGATATTGTTGGAATAGGAGTCCTCCGCAATAGTGTTGCTACATGCACAACTTGTATCGGACAAGTGGGAGATTGCTGGAGTAAGTGTCCTCCACATTAGTGCATTTATATAATAAATCTCATTTCGAATATACGTGGCATGATTAGTATATTTTGAAACTCCACGTCAGTTGATTAACGTAAATTGGTAACGCTCGGCTGACTAGAGTTTGACGTTATTGTCGTATGACGGCGATGATCAACTGATCCCTTTAGGTCACACCTATAGCATGAGACCCAAATAGAATACTAATTATTTGTATACGATACAGTTTAATTTGGGCATTACATATATTTGATATGTACGTTTAGTTACGAGAGTTATTTATTGGAAGTTTAGTTAGGAACTAATTCCACTTAAGTTTATTAGACAATTATACGATAACTAACTGAATAAATTTTACGTCTTATTTTAATACGATTAAATAAAATTTAATTTAGTGATTAATCGTTAATTCATTAAATTAGTTAAGGTTATGCATATATTTTGAGGTAGAGGTATATAGTTAATTATATTTACAAAGAATTGTAAAATAAATTAACTGGGCATTGTGTGACCCATTATATATTGATATAATGGTAAAATATACTTAAAATTTAAGTACATATTGTTTATTAATTTGTGTCATATAAGTGTTATATGATCAAATTAACATCTAATTATACAAGATAATTAAACATATGATTATAAGTATTTGTGGGACAAATATAAAAAATTAAAATGGTCCATTGTGAACTCATGTGCACCGGTTTTGTGTAGACAAAATCACTAGTGATTTTACTCTACCAATTCCACACTCCACCAAGTAATTATGACATGTTATGACACATGATCATTATCATTTTCTTACCCACACTCAAGTCATTTGCATGAGAATATAATAAGCAAAGTAATCACCCTTTTGGTGATGGCATGACCGGCGAAGTGCCCTTAAATAGAGCACTTGGTTGTTCATTTCAAGTTAGCTCATTTATTCACTTGTTTAGATATTCATGTCATATTACTAGTGTAGCAATACAATAATATTAGTAGTGTATTAATACAATAATATTCATGTCATATTACTAGTATAGTAATACAATAATATTAGTAATATAATGTCTTATTTATTATCTAGTTAATAATAAGAAGATTATTTGGGTTGATTCTTGGGTGAAACAAGAAGGAGACCTTCTCCTTTGCAGGTTATTTTATGGAGGATCATCCACTAATTACATGCTCAAGAACAATAAGAAGGAGTTCTTATTGTGCCTATATTGAACCGAAACTTCCCAATGTAAGGATATTTTTGTCTTATCTTTTCTTTTATGCTTTTATATTTGCATGCATGATAACTAGATCCTAAATTATTAAGTTAATGTAATTTAATGAACTAATTAGAGGAGTCTAATTAGAGGTCTAGGACTTTCAAAGTATCCGCATCTTTTTAAGTGAGGTAGTTACCATATCCAGTTTCGAGGACGAAACTTCTTTTTAGGGGGTTGGATTATAACACCCTAGAATTTCCGATATTTATTTTATTCGAATTAATCAATTATTTCTCGGAAATCCTTATTTTATTAGTCTTAGTTATACCTAATGTTATTATAACTTCATTGTTCGGTCAAATCCTCCTTATTATTTCTTATTGGGCCTATTTTCTAGTTAAACCCTAATACCCATTAGCTTTTCTATAAATACCAAGATAAATCTAACTTCCTTCCCTTTCTTTTATTTGAAAATCCTAAATCTAATTCTCTCTTCTTCTTCCTCCCTTTGTGCCGTGTGGTGGCAGCCCTTTCCCTAGGGTTTCGTGGCCCTTCTTCCATATTTCTTCATCATTAATCATTCATCTTCGTCCCTAGATCTATCCTAGCCAATCTATTCTTCAATCGTTGTAAGTATTATATTTTATTTCCATCTTTTCGTAGTTTTATGCGCTAGAGTATTAATTAGGATCGTTATTATTGTTGGCACGTGTTGATGATGATGGTGAAGGCTTCGTGGACAATCCGGAGAAATATTTTTATATTCTAGAAGACGATTTATCCTAGATTTTACGCTAAAAAGGTAGATTTTATAGAAAGTGAATTATTAACATGATATAATGATTGATTGTATTATTAATTGTTTGTGTGGTTATTTATGCTCATGATTCACATGTTTAATTGCATTTAATATTTATGTTGTTATTTTATTTTCAGTTATTCATTAGGTGTGCGAACTAGGGTTCAAATCGCGAACCCTAGCGCCGTTGGTGGTGGCACGGCCGTGGGGTTGCCGTGGCCTAGGGTTTCGGCCTCCTCCTTGTGGGAAAGGCTAGGGTTTGCTGATGTTGACAAATTAGGGTTTTGGTTTATATCATTAAGGTTATAGCATATTAACTATAACTTTGCATGTAAGCTACCCTGGTTATACCTATTTGAGCTATAACTTTGAAAGTGACGTTATGGTGCGGTGTACTATAACAAGACTCGTTGTGGGGACATGGCGGTTTGTACCGTGGAGTCGACCCCTCGGTGAATTTGTTATAGAGGACTGACCCTTGATGGAAGAGAGTTATAGTTGATTATACTATAACCTCGCACGCATAATGTTATAGCTTGAAGTGCTATAACTTCACTAAAGTTGAGTGAAAGTTATAGCTGAAGTTAAGTGAAGGTTATAGTTGATGATACTATGACCTGACACGCTTAACTAAGGTTATAGTTGAGGTGCTATAACTTCACTAAAGTTGAGTGAAAGTTATAGCTGAAGTTACTATAACTTCACTAAAGTTGAGTGAAGGTTATAGCTGAAGTTACTTTAACTTAACTAAGGATAAGTGAAGGTTTTAGTTGGTGGTATTATAACATTGGATTTTATATGCTTTTGTGTCTGGTGTTATGGTAACTCGAACTATAACATGACCTTTGAGGTGTAATGTTATAGGTCAAGATACTATAACCTTAGTCATCTGTGCTTGTTTATGTGTAGTGTTATAGTCAGTTGGACTATAACGCTATGTTTGCATATCGTATTGGTTATTCTTATTTCTATATTACTGGACAGTCGGTTATACTGTTCTTGGCTTGAGTCGTGATGTTGTTCACGCATTGTTGGGCAGTAAGTAGTACTGTTCCTGAGTTGAGTCATGACGTTGTTCACGCATTGGTTTGTGCAGTCAGTTATACTGTGCATTTGTTTGTTGCTGGTTGAATAGATGACGATAGTATCAGTTATATATTATCGGAATGAACTAATGGTACCCTTCGAGGTTTCGGTTTAATGGTCTATGTTCGGGGGGGTATCAGAGGTAGTTCGTTATACGCTCTGGTCCCCGAGTGTCGTTCGATGTACAGTTAATGCATCGAGGGTCTGGCCAGGTCTTAGACATATAGGCAGTGGTTATACGCTATACATAGTACCGTGGATGCAGTTCATTATACGGTCTTTTGTGGATGCAGTTCGTTATATGGTCCACACCGATGGAGGCAGTTTGTTATACGCTCCATTAGCTAGAGGTAGTTCATTATACGCTCTAGTGGTTAGAGGCAGTTCGTTAATCGCTCTAACGGCTGTAACACCCGGAAATGTACCCTATTTTTCTAGTGAAAATATTTTACGGATACTTTTCAGCAAATTTTAGTTTTAATCGTAAATTTAATTTTCCGAGTCGAATTTAGAATTTCCGAGTTCGTATTTGGAATTTTCGCGGGATTCCATGAGAATCCCGTCTTAAGGCGAGTTTGACTTTCGTTGACTTTTTCCCTCATATACTCCCTTCCTCACCCTAAACCTAATTCATTTCCCACAACTCAAATTCATTTCTTCTTCTCTAAGAAACCCAAAACCTTGCCTCCATTTTCATCCATCTTCGAATCATCGCTACGCCTTCATTTCTTGTTCAAATTCAAGTAAGTTCGTCTTATTCTTCCCCTCTTAGCTTCCTCTATCCGTATTGGTAATAAAATTACCGTCTTTCTCGCTTTTTAAATTATCCATCTTTCTCAAGGTGAATGATATTCATCCTTTATTATCTAATTGTATGTAGGTGGAGACTAGGAAGGTTTAGAAACCGTTTAAAGACGCGAAAAGGTAACGGTGAAGGGTTACTCGATATCATTTACGTGTTTTAATGTGTTTTCCATGTTAGAAATCGTATTAAGAATATGATTAGTAATCTTAGGAATCGTGTTGTTGATGATGGTTGTAGTTAGTTGATAATTGATATGAGAATTGATGAATTGTGATGATAGATGATATTTGTGTTATGCCTTAGTGAAATTGTGAAGATTTGTGTGACTCATATCTGTCCGAATAGGACGCAGGCTACGTCGTGGTGACGCAGGCTGCGTCACACGCTGCCAACAGAAATTTTTCTGCACTGACCCCTTTTCGTAAAATGATCATATCTCCTTCGTTACTTGCTTGCTTTGGGCGTGTGACATCTCGTTGGAACCGTAAGAGGATACGCTATCACCTCCAATTGGAATTTCTGCATTTGCATTTCTAGAACTCTAGTTATGACCGTTTGAAGTGGACCCTTGTTTTCGTTGGTTTCCAAACAACGTTGTTTTGGAGAGGTGATCTATGTTTTTATTCATTATGCTTCCTAAACTTGCTCTAATGCTTATGTATCATGTATTGATTCATTTTCATCATATTTAAGTTTATATAATGCCATATTCACATGTTTTTGTGACGGTTTTTGGTATGTCCCACTTTGAGTCGGTTTTTACAAATGTTACGGTTTGAGCCATATTTTGGTATGGGCTTTGTACTCTCATTCCCTTGGCTACCTCCACGTTCGTAAGGCTGGAATGTCGGAACGGGGAGGTATCCTACTGCTTAATTGCATGTGTTTGTGGGCATACGACGACGTTGTTGGGAGGCGAACGTTATGCGTTGATCAACCCGGCCGTCAAATGTTGTGTACTTGGGAGGTGGTTTTATTTGCATGTAGCGTACCGCTTGTTATGAGGCTTGTGCTCTTTTCCGTCTCTTTCGTGAATTGATCTACCGAATTTGGGGTACTCGGCGTCATTAGTAAGACCGAGTCTTGGATGCGAAACGTTTTATCGCATGTCGAACCGGAAAATGTGATTTCGGGATTCTGGCCATATTTAGACTAGGACCGGGTATTTATATCGTCGTTCTACCAGGAGGAAATTAGTCTACATATACGAAATGTAGCATCGTGTATGAGTTCAGGGAAATGTTTATCCCGTGGATGCCTGTTAATCATACTTGCCATGTACACGGTACTAGTGCTTTTCATTTACCGTGAGAGATGTCGTCTTTGTGTCGTCGTCTTTGAATGCGTGATTTCATGATATTATTCATGGTCATTGCATGATTGGGCACCGTC
>JAIUZE010030294.1:0-12516 GCA_022085475.1 Heliosperma pusillum | reverse complement strand
CTAACAACGTCGTCATATATCCCCACTAAACTTGCATACAAGCATCAAGGATACACCCCATCGCTCCGACATTCTAGTCTAACGAGTATAAGGGTGTAGCCGGGAAATGAGAGTTCATAGCACAAAATCATTAGTGCTCAATTCATAATATATGTAAAAACCGACTCAAAGTAGGACATACCAAAAACCGTCACAAAATATGTGAATAGCAAATTATATAAACTTAACTACGATAAAAATGAATCAATACATGATACATAAGCATTAGAACAAGTTTATGAAACATAATGAATAAGAAACATAGATACCTCTCCAAAACAACAAGTTTGGAAACTAACTAAAACAAGGGTCCACTTCAAACTGTCAAAACTAGAGTTCTAGATCTGCAAATGCAGAAATTCCAAGTCAAGGTGATAGCTTATCCTCTTACAGTTCCAACAATAGGTCACAAGCCCACAACAAGCAAGTAACGAAAGAGATATGATCAGTTTACGAAAAGGGGTCAGTGTAGTGAAACTGCACAAGCCACGACCGTGACTTGTATTTCACGCCCGTGACATGTGTTACCAATTCACCCGTGAGCCTTCAACATAGATTCAATCCTATCATTTCCAATTCTCATAATCCATTTCTAATAACTTTCAACAATCAATATTCATCATCAACAATCATCAAATAACAACAATCATCATCCATAACATGATTCCTAAACTTACTAATCGTATTCTAATACGATTTCTAGCATACAAGCATGTAAAACACGTAAATGATATCGAGTAACCCTTCACCGTTACCTTTTCGCGTCTTTAATCAATTTCTAAACCTTCCTAGTCTCCACCTACATACAATTAGATAATAAAAGATGAATATCATTCACTTTGGGAAAGACGGATAATTTAAAAAGCGAGAAATACGGTAATTTTATTACCAATACGGATAGAGGAAGGTAAGAGGGGAAGAATAAGACGAACTTACGTGAATTTGAGCGAGTAACGAAGGAGTAGCGACGAATCTAAGCTTGATAAAAATGGAGTTTAGGTTTTTTGTGGTTTGATGAGGAAGAAAGAGTAAGTGGAAAATGAAAGAAGGATTTAGGGTTTGAGGGAGTATATGAAGGAAAAAGTCAACGAAAGTCAAAGACGGCTCAAAAGTCAAGAAAAGTCAAAGACGGCTCAAGACGGGTTTTACTTGAAAACTCGGGGAAATTCCAAATACGAACTCGGAAATTCTAAATTCGACTCGGAAAATTAAATTTATGATTGAAACTAAAATTCGCTGAAAAGTGTCCGTAAAATATTTTTACTAGAAAAATAGGGTACATTTCCGGGTGTTACACTTGTTATATTCTCTAATTCTGAACACCAGTTTGTCTACCAGAATGTTACAGTCAATTCTATATAGCCTCTTGTGTGAAATTTTTGCTCCCAGGTTTTTGAATGCGAGAGAGCCCTTCTTAAAACCTGTATGCTTGAGGATGAACTCCTCAACTGCAGTTTACACCCCACTTAGGATAAGGTCAGATTTATCAAAGTTGATGTGAAATCCTGAGGCACTTGAGAAGCACTGGAATCCTTCAATGATCATGAAAATAAACTGAATATCCCTTTTACATAAGATAAGGAGATTGTTTGCAAACGTAAGATGATTCAAATCCATTATTTTACATAGGTGATGGTACTGGAATCCCTTCATTTTGCACACTAGATTGAGTATTCTGCTAAGATACTCCATGCATACCGTGAAGAGAATGAGAGATAAGGGGTCTTCTTGTCTTAGCCCGCTTTCCCCCTAAAGAAACCATGACTGTCTCCATTAAGGACAATGGAGTAGCTAGTAGAGGTCACACATTGCATAATTAGTCTGATGAAATGGGGAGGGAAATTGAGGCTTGTCATCACTTGTTCCAAAAAACTCCATTCAATGGAGTCATAAGGCTTACTCAAATCCACTTTGATCATACATTTGGATGAGACATTTTTCCTCGAGTATAGTCTGATCAAGTCCTGACTTATGAGCATGTTTCTCATTATACTTCTGCCTTTATTGAAGCCTGGCGAAGAGGGATTAATGATCTTTGGTAGAATCTCACCCATCCTATTGCATACGATTTTAGAGATGACCTTGTATATTATGCTATTAATCTATCTTGGGAATTAAAACCAGATTGGTGCTATAAATCTGTTTCAGGATTTTTCCACTATAAAAGAAGTCCTTTATAGCTTGGAAGATATCTTCCGTTATCATATCCCAGCTAGATTTATAGAAGCATCTAGTGTATCCATCTGGCCATGTGCTTTTGTCTTCAGGGATTGTGAAGACAGTTTGCTTTATTTCCATGTCAGTAGGGATACTGGTAAGTCTATCCCACTCGTTCTCATTTACCATTAGCCTATTCTTCATGATATGTGCAATGAAACTATTCAGAAAACAAGCTAAAACAATTACAAATTGGACTAAGGTTATACACTTGGAAATTGCTCTGTTTTTGTTTGGACTGGATATTGAAAGAAAGAGATAGAACCCTAACCAAAGCACAAAGCCAATGGTTGAGGGTTGAACCTTGATCCCAGCACACAGCTAAGGGTCTAAGCTCACTTCCAAGCACACAACAATGGATGTTTCTCAAGCAAACAGCCATGAGATATCAACAGAAACAATGGTTTCAGTTTTGTGTTTTACTTCAAATCTGCCTTTCATTCATTAGGAATAAGCCTTATATAGGCAATGAGGTTACATCTTACTCGTTCATTACATCCTAGGGCCACTATTGGCTAGCAAAAGAAACAGAAATAACAACTACATTGTTCAGAACTAAAGCAATAAAGTAGTAAAGCAGTTCTAATGAGACAATCTGACTTAATTGGTTTGTTTAGGTTGATCTGGTGAAGGAGTGGACTTTCAAGCTTGGTTCTTGAGCCAAACTGGAGTGGGATGAATGCCAAAGGTTGTGCTAAAAGATCCTCGAGCTGGTTTGATCAAAATAGGAAAGTTTGATAGTGACATTTGAACTACTGCAAAAAGGACTGAATTCTGGACAGTTTGAGTTTGTCCCTAAGCTAACTTTTTTTGTATGCGTTTCCTGGAGAAGAATCCCTGGACAAAGTTGTAGAGGACCCTCCCTAGGACTAAGATTGATGGTTGGTTAGGCTTGTTTGAATGTGCAAGGCCCCCATGGACCCTGTTTAGAAAGACTGTGACTGACTGGCTTTGGCTGAGGGTTGTTGTTGTTGTGTGAGGTTTGTTTTGTTGTTGGTTGGGTGTTGTTTTGGTTGAGGCTTGGGAAGTGGTTGGCTAGGTATTGTTCTGGCTGGTGGGGTGTTGTTTTTGCTGACATGAAATGGTGTTCACTTGGCTTGAATAAGGCATTGTCATATGGATTGAATAAGGCATTGTCATAGCTAGTCATGGTGTTGATTTCATTGTTGTTGTTGTCTTGAGCTAGTGTCTTGCCTTGATCATGTACTCCTGTTGCAACCTCCCTTTCTTGAAAAGGATTTGCCCTCAAATCTTCACCACCTTCATCATCTGATTCACCATGGTAGGGGCTCAGGTCTCCAACATTGAAAGTACCATGGACACCATAGCTTCCTGGTAGATCCACTTTGTAAGCATTTGGGCCTAGCTTCTCCAATATTTCAAATGGTTCATCAGCTCTTGGCATGAGCTTGTTTCTCCTCTTATCTGGAAATCTCTCTTTTCTTAAATGCAACCATACAAGATCCCCTGCTTTGAACTCCCTTGCTTTCTTAGGTCCTTTGGATCTAGCCTTGTACAACTCATTGGACCTTTCAATCTGCTTCTTGACTTGCTCATGAATCTGTATCATTTGTTCAACTCTTTTCTTTGTATCATAGCTTGTTTTGCTTCTTTTGATTGGGGCCAGGTATGTAGGCATGAGAGGATTAGTTCCATAAACTGTTTCAAAAGGACTTTTACCTGTGCTGCTGGAGGGAGCTCTGTTGAAGGGAAACTCAGCTTGTGCTAGCCTGAGTTCCCAATCTTTCAAGAACTTAGAAACAATGCTCCTCAAGATCTTTCCTAGTGTCCTGTTAGTGACTTCTGTCTGCCCATCAGTTTGGGGATGGTGAGAAGTACTAAACAATAGTCTGGTCTTCAATAGCTTCCACAAGGTTCTCCAGAAGTGACTATTGAATTTTGTGTCTCTATCTGAGACAATGCTTCTAGGTACCCCAGGTAACTTGACAACCTCCCTAAAGTATAGTTCAGCTACCCCCAAAGCATCCTCAGTCTTCTTACAAGCAATAAAATGTGTCATTTTGCTGATCCTATCTACAACCACCATGATTGAATCCTTTCCCCTTTGAGTTCTTGGTAGGGCTACAATGAAATCCATGCTGAGATCTTCCCATGGCTTGTTTGGTACTGGGAGTGGTGTGTAAGGGCCAGCCTGAAAATGTGCTTTGGCTAATTGACAAGACCTGCACCTTTTGAGGGCATCTTGCACATCACTGAGCATCTTAGGCCAATAGAACTGATCCTGCAATATGTCATAGGTCTTCTGCACCCCAAAGTGACCAGCAAGGTCATTGGAGTGACTTTCTTTGACCAGCAATCCCCTATAAGGTCCCTTAGGCACACATAGTTTGTTTCTATAGAATAAGTAGCCTTCCTGGGCTGTGTACTTGCTTCCTTTCTTGACTTGTCCTTCCTGATGCACCTCCCATTCATGCTTGAAGTCTGGGTCTTCCTGATAGAGCTCTTTCATGAATTCAAACCCCAACACCCTTTGTTCCATGAAGGCCAACATCACAGATCTTCTAGACAATGCATCAGCTACAACATTGTTCTTACCCTCTATGTACTTGCTGGAGAATGAGAAGGATTGCAAGAACTCTACCCATTTGGCATGTCTGGGGTTGAGTTTATGTTGTCCATTGATGTATTTGAGAGCCTCATGATCAGAATGTAGCACAAATGGCTTAGGCTTTAAGTAGTGTCCCCAATGGTTCAATGCTCTCACAATGGCATAGAACTTCTTGTCATATGTGGAGTAGTTAAGCTTGGCCCCATTTAAATTCTCACTGAAGTATGCAACATGCTTCTTTTCTTGTGTAAGCACAACTCCTATGCCAAGGCCACTGGCATCACACTCTACCTCAAAGAGTTTGTTAAAATCTGGTAGAACCAATATTGGAGATTTATACAATAGCTCCTTGATCAGGTTGAAAGACTTCTCAGCCTTCTCATTCCACTTGAACTCTCCCTTCTTCATGCACTCAGTAATAGGGGCCATGATTGAGCTAAACCCTTGTATGAACCTCATGTAGAAAGAGGCTAACCCATGAAAACTTCTAACATCAGTAACAGTTTGAGGAAGGGGCCATTCCTTGATTGCTTGAACTTTCTCAGGATCAACTGCTACTCCTTTCTTAGAAATGATGAACCCAAGGAAATAAACCTCAGGTTGCATGAAGGTGCACTTCTCTAGTTTGCCATATAATTTGTTCTCTCTTAGGACCTCAAACAACAATTTCAGATGCTGCAAATGTTCTCCCTTAGTTGAACTGTAAATAAGAATGTCATCAAAGTAAACCACCACACACTTGCCCAAGTAGGGTCTTAGGACCTCTGTCATCAACCTCATGAAGGTACTAGGGGCATTAGAAAACCCAAAAGGCATTACCAACCATTGGACATTGGTAATGCCTTAGAATGGTTGGTAGGGTAAAAATGGACTCTTGGTTCAAAGGGGAATTTTCATGTGTGAACAATTGGTAGTGATGCAGGAGCATTACTCGACAATGAAAAGGAGGTCATCATCAGCCATAACGCAGCTCACATCGTAAGTGGTTTCAAGTTTGGCTCGAGTTTTGTGACGATGTTGAAATGGGACATTGGAGATGCAGCTAATAGTCATGTTGTTGCTGCTTTGTTGTCGGTGTAGGTCTCTTGAGGACCGTGCAAGCCTAGTCCATAAGCTCACACACCTTTCAATCTTCCCTTTTTGGCAAAACAAGCTCTTTTGATTCCACCCTTTTTGTGTTATCTCAGACAATGCAGCTGGTCTAACTCTTTTTTCAAAAAATCAAGAGCTAGGAGGATTGTCTAGTACCTACGCTTATGTTTAGACCTTAATGTTTCAGATTGTGTAAGATAAAGTAGATGTTTTTTTATGTTCTTTGGTCTATATAAACCAAAGCAACCCATGTAAACAAATTAGTTTTAAGAATCCAAAATATCTGAGAGTTTACATTATTGTGAGCTTGCTTCTTTGTTCTTGTGAGACCAAAGAAATAAGACAGCCTTGCGAGGTTGCCTTCGAGTGTTTCAAGCTCGTACCTTGCGAGGCAGAGAGCGAGATTCACCCACTTCTATCTTTAATTCCAGTTCTTATCATTACAAAAATACTACAACAAACACAGTACTATTTCGTTGCAAATACAAAACTTGTCATTACAGTACTAGAACGAACAGTCTGATGAACTGTTTAGTCCAAATCGACTACGTTCTACATCAAGTGGTTACCACAGCAAGGTTTTCGATTTATTCTCTAATAAATCAGTCTTGGGAAGTCATAGCCATGGAATATGAATTCGGGAGCAGTGAGGATACATCAAAGCCATGGATGAAAGATGTGAATGGACTTAAAGCAGAGATTGGGCAGATTTCCTACGTGTTGAAGAGCATAGTTGCATCTCTTGATAAGCAAAAGAAAAAAGACGGGAATGTGGTCAGTACCGAGGGTGACTGCGAGGAAGAGGACTGCCCAAGGAACAACAAAAAGGGCAAGAATGATGATGATGGAGGTTTTAAGCTCGACATACTTGAGTTTAATTGGGATCTAGATGCTGAAAAGTTTCTAGATTGAGTTCGTCAAGTAGAAAGGATTTTGGAGTATAAAGACTACGACGAACATAAGAAGTTCAAGATTGTTACTCTGAAATTAACCAAATACGCATCCTTATGGTACGAAAACTTGAAGAAACTAAGGAAGTGAGACAAGAAAAGCAAGATACTTGCTATTTGTGCGTGAAGTGGGGTGTGAAGAAACTCATCCCTAAGGACAGCCTGTTCTTGAAGGCAAGTGAGGCCGAGGGAGTTGTGATGAGAGGGAAACCGACATACTTGCTATTTGTGCGTGAAGTGGGGTGTGAAGAAAGCAACACGAGACTTGTTCAAGAGTTGTTAGAGGAGTTTAGGGATGTGTTTCCCGTTGAGATACCTGTTGGGCTACCACCAAATAGGGGGATTGAGCAAGGGATCAATTTAGTTCCAGGTGCGGCATTACCCAACAAACTAGCCTATAGGTGTAATCCCGAGGAAGCTAAAGAGTTGCAAAGGCAAGTGCAATAGTTGATAGACCGAGGGTATGTAAAGGAGAGTTTGAGTCCATGTGCGGTACCAGCTCTATTAGTACAAAAAAGGAGGGGACTTGGCGAATGTGCACTAATACTAGAGCGGTGCATAATATTACCATCAAATATCGCTTTCTTATGCCTAGACTTGATGATATGCTCGATGCACTTTCTGGTTCATCCGTGTTCTCAAAGCTGGATTTAAGGAGTGGTTATCATCAAATGAGGGTTCGAGAGGGAGATGAGTGGAAGACCGCATTCAAAACAAAGCAAGGGTTGTATGAATGGCTCGTAATGCCGTTTGGGTTGTGTAACGCACCTAGTTCGTTTATGAGGCTAATGAATGAAGTTTTGACGCCTTTCCCTAAGAAATTTATGGTTGTATATCTCGATGATATTCTGATTTATAGCAAGAATGAAGAGAAACACAAGCAGCATCTCAGGTTAGTGTTCGAAGTAATGAGAAAACAGAAACTATTTGGCAAGCTTGAGAAGTGTATGTTCATGCTACCGAGTGTGGTGTTTCCTGGGTATATTGTTAGTAAAGATGGTGTGAGTATGGATCCGTCGAAAGTCGATGCAATTCAGGCCTGGCCAGTACTTAAATCGACTACCGAGGTTCAAAGTTTTCATGGGTTAGCATCCTTTTATAGGCGATTCATTCAAGAGTTAAGTTCAATCATGGCCCCAGTTACAGAACTAACCAAGAAAGGGGAGTTTGTGTGAACTCTTAGTGCCCAAAAGGCATTCGAAGAAGTGAAGTGTAAGTTCTGCTCCGGACCTGTTTTAGCGCTCCCAAACTTCGACAAACTGTTTGAAGTCGAATGCGATACAAGTAGTGTGGGTATTGGTGTCGTGTTGGTCCAAGAGAAGCGGCCCATTGCGTACTTCAGCGAGAAACTAGGTGGTGTGAGATTGAACAATTCGACTTATGACAAAGAGTTTTATGCCATTGTGAGGGCATTGGAGCATTGGATTCATTACTTGCGCCCGAAACCATTCGTGTTACATTCTGATCACGAAGCTCTTAAACATATTCATGGGCAACATAAATTGAATCCGAGACATGCCAAATGGGTCAATTTCTTGCAATCATTTACATTCTCATCAAAGTATAAAACGGGGAGTTCAAATATTATAGCCGATGCACTTTCTCGGAGACATTGCTTGTTGATTGAGCTTGATGCGAGATTGTTGGGATTCGAATACATTAAAGAGTTGTACAACTCTGATCCATCATTTGCTAAAGAAATAATTGAGCATACTAGAGTTTGTACCTTGCAAGATGGGTTTTTATTCAAGGGAAATCGACTTTGCATTCCCCAAAGTTCGATTCAAGAGCTGCTAATTCGTGAAGCTCATGGAGGAGCGATAGCTAGTCATTTCGGTTATAACAAGACTTACTATATTGTAAGTGAGCATTTTTATTGGCCAAAGATGATTAAAGATGTCCAAGAAATCGTGGCTAAGTGTGTTGCGTGTCAAAAGGCGAAGAGTTCATTTTCTAAGGGGTTGTACACGCCATTACCAGTCCCGAAACAGCCTTGGAGCGAAGTGAGTATGGATTTTATACTCAGGTTACCGATAACTCAGCGTGGTAAAGACTCAATAATGGTTGTTGTTGATCGGTTTTCAAAGATGGCTCATTTCATTCCTTGTCACAAGACCGATGATGCCACGAATGTTGCTGATTTGTACTATAAGGAAGTGGTTCGTTTACATGGGATACCTTATACCTGTTGGAGTAAGTGTCCTCAACAATAGTGCGATCACTTAATTAAATCTCGATAATACGAATACAAAGGGATGATGAATATTATAGTCAACGATTGGCTCAATCGAGTTTGACGTTACTGTCGTATGATGGTGGTGATCAGTTGATCCCTTGAGGTCACACCTAAAGAACAATCCCCAAATCATGTACATTAATTAATTGTATAGTGATACAGATTAATTAATCCCATAATTTGAACAAGTTTAAAGTGAGAATTATATCTTACTGTAATGTGATTAAATAAGATTCAGTTTGGTAATTTAATTGTTATATTACTAAGAATGCATTATGTTTATGAAACATTTGAGATAAGTGAAATTGGTCGATTCTAATTACAATCTGTTGTAGATTTTTTTAACCAAATATGAGATGACCCATTTTATTTACATGTAATTATAAAATGTGAATTAAAATGTTAAGTCTAATTTATTTGTTATGAAATTGCATTTAAATTAGTTAAATGTACATTTATAAGCCTAATTACATGTTACATGTCACATGTCACATTTGTGACAAATGACAAATTACAAAAATAAAATGGATACCCATTTTATGATATATAACCGGTTTTGGGGGGGGGGGGTATAGGGTAGGATTTAGGTAATCATAATTGTTCTAATTAAGAATTAAACAAAATGATTACCTACCTAAACCTAGCCTTAAGTCTATTGCTTTGTTAAGAACAAAAGCAAAAGGCACCCACCCTTCCCCATGTGTCCATGACCGGCCATCTAGGGCCATAAGAGGAGTGTTTTTCCCTCTTGTGGTATTCGCTTGATAATACATTCAAAAGATATACTTATCTCTCTTATTCTCCAACTTCTCTCTAAAAACTTAAGAAGTTCATCTTAGAGTTTATATTTTCTAATAACATTACTAGTGTAGTGATAAGAGGTTATTAGATTTATTTTAAGGGATACTACTTTTAATACTAGTGTAGTATTTTAGTAGAGATTAAAAGGTTTGTCTTGGTTGCAACTTAGAGGAGTGTTCTTATACTAAGAACTTGGAGTTTATCCTTATTATTTAAGCTCAAGAACAAGATTAGGAAGGTGTCCTAATCTTGTGCCCATATTTGTTCCAACATCAATGTAAGGAAAATGGTTCTTCTTATTTTGTATTGTTTTGTTATGCATGCATAAGATCTAAATGGTTTATGAGTAAACTATTTGTAATATAATATTAGAAATGTCTAATATCGAGTTTAAGAAACATACAAGCGGTATCAAGAGCCAAGGTTGTTGCATGCATAATCGATTTTTAGTTTTTTCGAGTTATTGTAACTTAAAGAAAACTAGTAATTTGTGTTTTATAAGATATAATCACAAAGTTATTTGCATGTCAATATATTCTGATCCTAATATGATTTTAGGTCATTTTGATGATTTATCGAAATTTATAGTGCTCAAATATGATTTTTAGTATTTTTATTGCATTTTAATGAGTAAAACGATGTTTAAAATGCTAAAAATAGTTAAACTTATCTACTGACCTTGAAATATTTACACAATATCACTGTGAAACCCTCGCGAATGCGGAAATAAAACATAACAAGTATGTGATTTATATTGCGGAAAATACGATGTTTTTAAAACTTTTTACATGCTAATAGAAAGGTACGAGGAATGTCAATAATTACAAACCAAAGTATAAAATACTACAAGAGACGTAGTCTCTCAAAATGTTATCCAACATCAAAGTTATTAGCAACAAGCTAAACAACGTCTAGAGGTGACTCATCCAGGCCAACGCCCGCTAGCTCACACCCGAACCCAAAATACCACAAGCAAAAAGCAATCTAATAAGGCAACCTATTCATCCATGAAAAACATGAACGCCACAGTCAGTGGGGAGTAACTCTGGGTTCTCCCAGCCATATCACATTAAACGTACATAAACGGAAATACAAAAGTAGAACCATGCATATATAGATATACATGTGAAATACAAGAAGGGTAAATAGGTAATTCAATATATAAGAATATCGATACATGAAGTACAAAGCCGTAACCATCATATTATAGAAAGACTCGGGGATGACACTCGTAGGCAACCATATACTCACTAGGGCTTGCATCTCACCGTTAGCGGCATAAGTTTGATAAGATTGAGACTCGACAAACAAACTGTAACAACCCGAAAAGTACCCAATTTTTCTAGTAAAAATATTTACTAACACTTTTCAGCGGACTTAAGTTTTTAAAATAGCATTTATTGTTTCGAGTCGTATTTTGAAATTCCGCGTTCGTATTTGGAATTTCTGAGAGATTTCATGAAAATTCCGTTTTTAGTCATCTTTGACTTTTCTTGACTTTTAAGTCGTCTTTGACTTTTCTTGACTTTTTAAAGTCGTCATTGACTTTTCTTGACTTTTAAGTCGTCATAAACTTTTCGTGACTTTTAAGTCATCTTTGACTTTTCATGATTTTTCAGTCAACTTTGACTTTCGTTGACTTATTCCCGACTCGCCTTATAAGTTTGAAGACCGAAATTTTATTTAAAAAAATAATATTTTTGATTTATTTTTATTTAGATTTATTAGAATTTATGATAATTTAATAAAATTATTTTGAATTTATTCGGAATTTATAATAAGGTTTTACGGTTTAAACCCGGGAATCATTTAACTATTCCCGACTCATCGTAAATCCCGAAACAAATCCGAAACTCGACTTTGGCATGAGTCACGCGCCCATGTCATCGTTTTCCACTCACAATTAGATATTTTAATTGTTTTGATTAAACTAATAATAATATCTAGATATTTATCAACTTTATCGATCAGTTAACGAAAATTACGCAAATCGTTTACAAAACTGACCCGATAATCACAAAGCCACACGGCTCTCCTACCCTCTAATAGGGCTTGATATTTTTATTTCTTTTGATTAATATAACATAATATCTTGATATTTAATTTAATTAACTTAATATTTAATCAATTACCGTAATATAATTATTAAACGCGAGTCAATTCCGTAACAACAATTTCAAAACCCGACTCCCTAATTCTTCTATATGTACACGGCTCACCCAACCCTCTTTACTCACTAACAACTTTTCATTTTACAATAAATCAAATTAAGATCAAATTATCACTTTCTTTAATCGTTATTGAGCGTTCTTCGTGTTCTTCATCCGTTCTTCGTCGTTCTTGAGCAAAATCCTCATAAAATCTTCATTTATTAATTTAATCCGTCCTAACTTATAATTCTAGAATCTCCTCTTCGCTCTCCATCTTCTAGTACGGTTTATTTTCAATTCCGTCAAAATCGTTTTCAACATTTAATTTATGGAAAATCAAGTTTAAGTTCTAATAATGTGTTCTTGTCATTTCTTATAGGGGAAGATTTTGAAGACGAGTTTGGAGACTCGTATATTTTGGGTGAAGATTAGTCGGAGGGTTTCTTGGTTTATACTTCTTAT
>JAIUZE010030293.1:0-10668 GCA_022085475.1 Heliosperma pusillum | reverse complement strand
ATATTTATTTTGTAGAATATTATTTCGTTTTGTAACGAACCTTTTTATTATGTAATGACACCTTCGTTATATATTCGTATCTTTTATGTATTTAAATAATTTTTTTTTCTTTCCGCAAATTTGAGGGTGTCACATAATTACCCAAGTCTCTTCTTACGCTAAATTTATGAAAGATATTTTGACTCGTAAGAGAAGTTTCAATGAAATGGAGACTATTGCTTTTACCAAAGAGTGTAGTGCACTTCTACAAAGCAAATCTCCACCCAAATTAATGGACCCGGGTAGTTTTTCTATTCCTTGCACTATAGGCACCCATGTTATCGATAAAGCTTTGTGTGATTTGGGTGCAAGTGTTAGTGTGATGCCCTATTCAGTTTGCGAGAAACTGAACATGGGAGACCTCAAAGTTACTAACGTAACTTTACAAATGGCCGACCGAACAGTTAAAAGACCCCTAGGTGTTTTAGAGGATGTTCCTGTTAAGATAGGTAAATTCTTTATACCTGTCAACTTTATTGTGCTAGATATGGCCGAAGATACTCAGATTCCCATAATTCTAGGCAGGCCATTTTTACATACTGCAGGAGCTATTATTGATGTCAAGCATGGACGCTTGACTCTAGAGGTGGGGGGTGATAAAGTGACCTTTAATTTAGCAAATACTCTTGCCAAACCTATGATAGAGGACACTTGCTATGCTATTGATATAATTGATCACTCTGTTTTTGATGATTGGTTGGGTCCCTTGATTAGGCACCCGTTAGAGGCTTTGATGGTTTTGGATGCATGTGCAGATAATTCGGAGAACAATGACGCTGTGTTGGGTATGCTAGAAGCCGCTTTGGAAGGTCGTGACCTCACAAATGCTGAAGGAGAAACGCTAAAACGATTGGTAAATACTTCTTGTGCTGTCGAAGTAAAAACACCTGAACTTAAACCTCTCCCTTCTTATCTTAAGTATATGTTTTTAGATGAGTGTAAGAAATACCCAGTCATTGTTAGTGCTAAGCTTTCTAATAACCAACTAACTGCTTTGTTGGATATCCTAAATAAGAACAGGAAAGCCTTGGGTTACAGTTTGGAGGACTTGAAAGGAATTAGTCCTGACATTTGTATGCACAGAACTGAATTAGAGGAAGGACACAAGCCCTGCAGGCAAGGTCAGCGTAAGTTGAATCCGAAAATGCAGGATGTTGTGATGGCAGAGGTAATGAAATTGCTAGATGCAGGTTTTATTTATTCTGTTGGCCATTCTAAATGGGTGAGTCCAGTTCAGGTAGTCCCGAAGAAAGGAGGGACTACAGTGGTAAAAAATGATAAGAATGAATTAATACCAACTAGAGTTGTCACTGGATGGCGAATGTGCATTGATTATCGACAATTAAACGTCGCCACAAAAAAAGATCATTTCCCCCTCCCTTTCATTGATCAAATGCTAGAAAGGTTAGCTTCCCATAAATTTTTCTGCTATCTAGATGGATACTCAGGGTTCTTTCAGATCCCTATCCACTCAGATGATCAGGAAACAACGACTGTTACTTGCCCACATGGTGTTTTTGCTTATCGCAGAATGCCATTCGGATTGTGTAATGCCCCAGCTATCTTCCAAAGGTGCATGATGGGGATATTTTATGAGTATATCGAGTCGATAATGGAAGTTTTTATGGACGATTTCAGCATCTATGGAAGTGATTTTGATACATGTTTGACTAACCTTGATAAAGTTTTGCAGAAGTGTATCGAGGTTAACTTGGTTCTAAACTGGGAAAAGTGTCATTTCATGGTCAACGAGGGAGTTGTCTTAGGGCATTTAGTTTCTGACAAGGGCATCCAAGTTGATAAGGCAAAAGTGCAAGTGGTAGAGCAATTACCACCTCCCGTAAATGTTAAGGGAGTTAGAAGTTTGCTTGGCCATGCCGGCTTTTATCGCCGGTTTATTAAAGACTTCTCAAAAATTGCTAAACCACTTACACAATTATTGCTCAAGGATGCCCCATTCAATTTTACTGATGAATGCCTTTCTGCTTTTGAGAGGTTGAAGCAAGCCTTGATTACATCACCAATTATTTAGGCTCCAGATTGGGAACTTCCATTCGAAATCATGTGTGATGCTAGCGATTTCGCAGTCGGCGCAGTACTAGGTCAAAGAAAAGACAAGGCTTTGAGTGAAATTTACTATGCGAGCCGGACATTAGATGAGGCTCAAGTGAAATATGCCACCACAGAAAAAGAATTGCTAGCTGTGGTATATGCGCTAGAAAAGTTTCGATCTTACTTGTTAGGTTCGAAAGTTATTACTTTTACTGACCATGCCGCACTGAAGTACCTTCTTGTTAAGAAAGAAGCCAAGCCAAGACTGTTGCGGTGGATACTCCTACTCCAGGAGTTTGATTTGGAGATTAGAGACAAGAAGGGAGCTGAGCATTTGGTTGCCGATCATTTATCTCGCATACCATCGCAGGAAAAGGGAGATTCTTTACCTATTAATGATTCTTTTCCTGACGATATTCTGATGTCTATTACTAATGAAAATCCGTGGTATGCTGATTATGCTAATTTCATTGTAGGTAATATATTGCCTCCTGACCTGTCTTTTCAGCAAAGGAAGCGTTTCCTTCACGACGTGAGGCATTACTTTTGGGACGATCCTTATTTATTTAAGGAATGCGCGGACGGTGTTTATCAACGGTGTATACCGCAGTGGGAGACCAAGGCAATCCTAGAAGCATGCCACTCTTCATCTTATGGTGGTCACCACGGTCCGTCTCGAACCGTGGCTAAGGTACTTCAATCTGGTTTTTATTGGCCCTCTATGTTTAAAGACGCTAAGGATTTTGTGGTAGCTTGTGATGCATGTCAGCGAACATGAAATATATCTAAGCGGCATGAGATGCCTCAAGTAGGAATACTAGAGGTGGAGTTTTTTGATGTATGGGGTATTGATTACCAAGGCCCATTCCCGTCAAGCAAAGGTAATAGATATATATTAGTCGCTGTTGATTATGTATCCAAGTGGGTAGAGGTTGTTGCCTCGATCCATTGTGATGCTAAGACTGTCATCCAACTGTTTAAAAAGGTAATTTTCCCTCGCTTTGGTGTCCCTCGGGTCGTCATTAGCGATGGAGGTATGCATTTTAAAGAAAAACAACTTTGTGCTTTATTGTCTAAATATGGTGTTGCACACCGTAGTGGTTTGGGATATCACCCTCAAACTAGTGGTCAAGTAGAGGTTTCCAATCGGGAAATCAAATAAATATTAGCAAAGGTTGTCTCTAAATCTCGAAAAGATTGGAGCATGAAACTGGATGATACCTTATAGGCCTATAGAACGACATTTAAGACACCAATTGGCACTTCACCATATCGATTAGTCTATGGTAAATCTTGTCATTTACCCGTAGAACTAGAGCATAAGGCTTGGTGGGCCATTCATGAATTGAATTTTGACAACAAACTTTGTGGTGAGAAACGTTTGTTGCAGATAGATGAGCTGGAGGAGTTCCGGATGAATGCCTATGAAAGCTCCATAATATACAAAGAGAAGACAAGACGGTGGTACGATAAGAGACTTATACCGCGAGAGTTCAAAGTTGGTGAGAAAGTATTGCTATTCAATTCCCGACTCCGCCTTTTTCCTGGTAAACTGAAGTCCAGGTGGTCTGGACCCTATACGGTAACTTCTGTTTCTAAGTTTGGGTCAGTCGAGTTAGAAAACTCCGAAGGCAAGCGGTTTAAGGTAAATGGTCATCAAGTAAAGCATTATTACGGAACCACGAGTTCTATCGGAATGATCGAAGTATTATACTTCGACCATATTGATGAACAAGCCAATTGAGGTAACAAGGTCGAGCGGGACCTCATAAACCAGCGCTTACCGGGAGGCAACCCGGATTGTATTAAGGTTGTATGTTTGAACTTTTTGCTATCAGCTTAGTTTAGCTTTGTGAGTTGAATTACTTTTAGTTTTTAATTTAGCTTCTTAATGCTTTTCATTAGCTTCATTTGAGTATTAAGTGAGAGAGGGGCTGACTTTTGACTGAAGGGTGCATGATAGGAGATCGTGTCGCGCAATTTCTTAGAACGAAGAAAGACGAGAAGCGTTGTCATCAAAAAAAAAAAAAAAAAAAAGAAAAAGAAGTCGATCGACTGAAATTTTTGGTCGATCGACCTTTTTTGTTGAAGAAGGAATTTTTTTCGGGATTTAGTCGATCGACTTAATCTTTTGGTCGATCGACTATTTTTTGTTGAAAAGGGATTTTTTGCTACATTTAGTCGATCGACTAGTTATTGCAGTCGATCGACTAAATCAAGGCAAAACAAAAAAAAAATTTCGAATTCAGCTGTGGTTTTAACCTTCGCGCGGCACTCTTATTTTTTCCTCTCTTCTTTCGTCATTCTTCTATCTTCATCGCATCACTCTTTTTCTCCCTCATTCTTCCACTTATTCACTCTCTTTTGTTACTTCTATCCTTTCCTAACCCTCACAAGTAAATTTTATTCTTTAAATCCTCTATATCATTCAATTCCAATAATCCCAATTGAAAAAACTAGGGTTTGAGTTTTCAATTGATTTGGGGATTTCTGAAAAAGTTACACGACTAATCATCAAACTTTACTTGTGATAGGTACACTATGGAAGGAGGCAAGCGACGGAGGATGGCCACCGGACAAACCTCCAGGCGGACGGCAGTTCCGACGCCGACCGCAGAAACGAGTGACGGAATTCCAGCAGACCCGCATACCGTAATAATACTACACGAACCTCTAGATAGTCTACCTGACTATCCGGAGGTAATATTCGAATCCCAAACTCAAAAGAATCGGTTTGAATCACTCTCGCATAACCCTATTGTTCCTTCGCGTTTTCTTGATCGTGACGCGCTAGTGGCTTTAGACCTCTATGATAGTGTTATAGGCATTCTGAATGGTACAGGGATGTCAGGTTTAATTCAAATGAAAGAGTACACTTACCAATCCCCGACCCTTGAGTTTTTCAGCAGCTTCTTTTTATCTTTCGCTGATTTTAAGGCGAATGCGAATGCCGCTTGCATCCGTTTTTGCCTTCTTAATCAGCCCTTTACCTTTTCCATGCCTGAGTTTGGTGCTCTTCTTGGTCTGCTTGGAGAAGGGGATTATCACCCCCCTAGAAAATTGATTCAGCCACTGTGGGGCGCTCTTTCCGACCACCATAATTTTAGGAAACAGGGTTTGTTTGTGCATCATCCGGCTGTGCGTTATTGGCTTCGTTTAATTGCAAGCACAATTTTTGGACAAAAAGAAGCTAATAATGTAAACTCGGATGAGCTTCACATCTTAGGCGACTATTTGAATATCGATAGTGGTTGCCCGTTTTTGCTAAATATTGCCTATCTCGTGGCTCAGCACTTTGTTAATGTTGCAGACGGGGTCTTGACTTCTATCTACTGTGGGGGGGTGGTCACCCATATTTCTAAACGATTGCTTCCCGACTTCCCCAGGGGTATGCTACCCATTGGTCATGAAAACCAATTTTTAGACAATGCTTGTGTGATCGATCGATTTTTCATGTGTCACATAAATTGGCTCTTAGATGACGGGACGTGGAAGATCTCCACGTCCACCTCAGTGACTTTGCCTTACGACTCTTTACCTCCTTTGACCCCTCTTCCTTTTGTCGCGCGAAAGGCATCTCGACCGCCTGTCCCCTCGTATCTTTTACCTTACATTCTGCCTAGGAGGACCGCTGGTCGTAGTCAAGAACGAGAGATGGGGCAGCCATCTACATCTACTCCTGCTGGACCTTCCTCGGGTTTTCCGACCCATTTCTTACCTCCACCCCCTTTTGTGCCCCCTTCGGTCATTGACCAAGGGGCACGTGACCGTATGCTACTTGATTTAGGTAGCAGGATAGCGCAGCTGCAGATGAACCAGGCCTTGTTTGGGTTCCCTGTCTATGAGTCCTACGTACGTACCGGTCGAGTACCACATGATCGAACCCACCCTTCTTACTACCGCTATCCGGAGGGTGGCTATCCCGACAGAGACGCCACGGAGACGGGTCGTAGTGACGAGGACGCTGAATCGGAGGAGGAGGAGGAGAGCGATGGTTAGTAGGAGCTTGATGCGACCTCCCTTGTTGTTTGCTGGTTTGGGGAGGTCGTCTTTGTATATAATTGTAAGTTTCTTTATCATATTTTACTCCCGCCTGCATTTCTCTTATCTTGCACCCCTTTCCCTTAGTTGTTGCTGCTACTGCTGATGTTTGTTTGCTGCACACAATGAGGTCATTGTGCCATTTGGTTTGGGGAGGGTATGCATTTGTCTTAGTTTGCATCCATCTGCATTTTATTGCACTTCAGCTTTCATGTTTATTGCATTTCTGCATGCATTGTTTATTTTTCTCAAAAAAAAAATATTAATAAAAAAAATAAAAAAAATAATTGAAAAATATAAAAAAAATACAAAAACATGTTTATTTTTGCATTTAGGTCGAGTCGGAACGGTTGATAACAATGATGAAACCGCTTTTATGCTTTTATAGTCTAAGCTTTCCATTGTTAATGCCGTCATGCACAATCATGCACAATCTACGAGTTTTTGATTAAGTTTTACTGAACGAATAGACTTGACTTGATATCGGCAACCTACTTAAACATTCTAAGGAATTAGAGCCTTCATAAACTGATGACATTCATGATCAGTTTCATCTAGGATGTGAGTAGGACTCCTTATAAGGCATGTAACATTAATTTGCATAAGCATGACATTTACCTCTTTGTGCTTGTATGCATTCGGTTTGTGGAAGGTGACACATGTGGAGAGGCAAATCCTTTTTTTCTCATATTTTACCCTTAAACTTCACTAGCCAAATTGACCTATTTTTACCCGATTTTTAATTACAATCCAAAATTAGCCTACCTTAGTCAAGCTAGTTTAATTGTTTGTATTGGGTACGTATTTGATCGTTAGTTTGGTATTTCAGTTTCGCAATGGGAAAGGGTTGCTAATTTGAGAATGAAGATGAAAAAAAAAGAATGAAAGAAAAAAAGAAAAAAAACCAACACTCGAAAAAAAAAAGAGAAATAACATGAAATAAAAGAGTTGTTGAGTGTTGAAAAAGAAAAGAAAGAGGAATGTTTATACTCCCGTGCTTGTCCTTATACATTTTTGGGGAGTCGTGTTGTGTGTATTGAGTTATGCAAAATTTGGCATCGATCTTAATTATAAATTAGGCTCATAAGGCGGATGAGTGTACGAATTGGTTACGGTTGTACTAGCTTGGCTTTACCTCCACATATCCGAAATCTATTTTGCCCCTTTTTACCCAATTACCTCACCTCACACTATATGTAAGTCCTCGACATGTGTCTTGGTCCAGGTTGGTTGGAATGCGTATGTACGGTCGAGAGAGGTATTTATCATGTTAAATTGCATGCATGCTCTTATAGGTCACAGTTAGGTGAGTGACTATTTTCTCTCTTATCTTACAAATTTTCTCACCATGTGCTTTGAATGAGTGATGAGTGACCCGTGAGAGTCCGATATTTACAAGTCTTGCAAGGTCGACGGTTCAGTTTCCTTTATCATTGATTTAACTCGTTTGCATTTGATTTTATGACTTGGTGTTTGCTTTTATGCATTAAACGGTTTAGACACTAGAAGTGCAGGTAGCTCTGATCTTTTTCTTCGTTCCATTAAGTGAGTTTATTGTCTGTAGTCTTTGCTTGCTTGGGACAAGCAAGGGTTTGGTTTGGGAAGGTTTGATGCGTGCCTAATTTATACATTTATTTCACCCTTTTTGCACGCATTTCTATGCCATTTGAGTAGCAAAAGCTACTATTCTACTTTGTTTCGGAGACTTTGGGTATTTCTTTGTTTCGTACAGGTTATTGACCCACGAGGAGCCATAACAAGTAGAGCCCCATCCTCTGTGTTGCATTCCGGATACGAATGGAATCGTGCTTGAGAACTGCTACCTTGGGACATTCAGGAACGGAAGAATACGCATTGAATTAGAGTGAAATTGGCATGCTGATCTGGGAATTAGTCGATCGACTACTCTTTTTAGTCGATCGACAGGTTGTGGAATTAGTCGATCGACTACCCATTTTGGTCGATCGACCGATTTGAGTTAGAGGCGGCAGATTTCCTCGTTTTAGTCGATCGACTACGTTGTTCAGTCGATCGACTACTTTTAGTTTTAGCCGAGGATTTTATTTTCTGATTTGGCCCATTAGTTTTAATAGTGACAGATTTAGTATTTAAGTGGAAAAGACAGAATAATTAGGGCATCTCTTTTACACTGTTAAACATTCTACGTTTCTTTAGCAACTTCAGATCTAATACTTTGAATCGATCTTTCTCCCTCCTTTTGGTATTAAATCTTCTTTTATATTAATTCCTTTTCTCTTATTCTCGTTCTTTGTTATTCATTCTCGTTCATTAATTTCTTTGTCTATTAATTGTTGTCTTTAGCCATGTTTAAGTCAATTCTTATTGTTGTAGTTAATTTCATTAGATACAACATGAGTAGCTAATTCTTCTATGCTAGGATTTAGGGGAACTGCGGTTATGCGATGATATATTTTTAGATTATTAGTTAATTCATAACTATTGGTTTGTATTGTTAATCGTTGCATTAATTGTTAGTAAATTGGTTAAATGCATGTGACCGATCTATTAGTTTGTTAAACCTCGACCTAGATCGTAAGATACGGAGAGGGTAGAACTTGCAGCGAACAATAGAATTCCCTAATTAGAGCGAAAGCTAAATTAGTAATTCTAGGGCGAATAGTAGACCGGAAGGAACTATCCATTACCCTTCAAACCATGTTTATGTTAACCTTTTGATTCTTTCATTGACCGTCGTTGACCGTGGTAACCCGATATCCTAGCTATTTCTCTTATCATATTTCAGTAAACTTTCTTGCTTTATTTCTCTTCCCTTTATTTCTCTTTCCTGCACTACTTGTAGTTTAGAAAACACACAATTTAAACCCAATTTGTTACTTAGACAGATTGTTAATTAGCAAATAGAATTTCTTTAGTCTCCCTGTGGATACGATCCCGACTTCCTCTACTGCATTAGTTTAGGCCAGTTGGTTATCTTTGATTAGGTGTGCGATTTAGCGTGTCAAGAAGTAACTATCTTATACTTGAAAAGTAACCTAAAAATAATATAGGTACTTATGAACTTAAGGATAACATAGTTACGTTTAAGTTACTTTTCAAGTGTAAATAGTTAGAACCTTCAAAGTTACTGAACCTGTCAATTACACTCTCGAACTCGTTCTCCTCAACTCGGCTTCATAGGCACTACTATCGTATCAACTCGACTCAGGTGGCTCATTTCTCAAATATCTCTCAATTTCATCCTTTCATTACAATCCCTTTAGTTTCCAACAAAACCTCTTCTTTTCATCAAAGCCGAAACCGTTCATTCAGTTAGTATTATCACATGATTGGTCAGAAAAAATTGAAACTGAATTGGAAACATTGAACCCCAAATTGAACCATGAATATGTAGTTTATGTATTATTGAATTTGAATCAAAAACCACAAAAACGTTTGGCCTTTTTCAAATGGGTTTGCTGTAACACCCGGAAATGTACCCTATTTTTCTAATAGAAATATTTTACGAAATCGTGTCAGCGATTTTAAGTTTTAATTTATAATTTTAAGTTCCGAGTCGAATTTTGAATTTCCGAGTTCGTATTTGGAATTTCTGCGAGATTCCATGAAAAAGCCGTCTTAAGGCGAGTTTGACTGTTTGGTTGACTTTTCCTTACTTATACTCTAATTCCCTTAAACCTATTTCTTCATTCACACAAACACCAACATTTCTTCATCCTTAAGAAACCAAAAACCTAGCCTCCATAGCTTTTTCGATCTTAAAATCATTGTAGCTCCTTCGTTCTTTGACGGAATTCACGTAAGTTCGTCTTATTCTTCCCCTCTTAGCTTCCTCTATCCGTATTGGTAATAAAATTACCGTCTTTCTCGCTTTTTAAATTATCCGTCTTTCTCAAGGTGGATGATATTCATCTTTTATTATCTAATATTATGTAGGTGGAGATTAGGAAAGCTTAGTAACCGTTTAAAGACGCGAAAAGGTAACAGTGAAGGGTTACTCGATATCATTTACGTGTTTTACATGCTTTATATGCTAGGTTTCGTATTTAGAATACGATAAGTAATTTAGGAATTATGTTATGGATATTGATTGTTGTTGTTTGATGATTTTTGATGATGAATATTGATTGTTGATAGTTATTAGAGAGGAATTATGAGAATTGGAAATAAAAGGATTGAATTTATGTTGAAGGTTCTCGGGTGACTTGGTAACACATCTCACGGTCGTGAGATGTAAGTCACGGTCGTGAAACCCCATTTCACGGTCGTGAAATACAAGTCACGGTCGTGACTTGCGCAGTTTCACTGCACTGACCCTTTTTGGTAGAATGCTCATATCTCCTTCGTTATTTACTTGTTTTGGGCTTGTGACCACTCGTTGGAACCGTAAGAGGATAAGCTATCACCTCGACTTGGAGTTTCTGCATTCCCATATCTAGAACTCTAGTTATGACAGTTTGAAGTGAACCCTTGTTTAAGTTAGTTTCCAAACTTGTTGTTTTGGAGAGTTATCTATGTTTCTTATTTATTATGCTTCTTAAACTTGGTCTAATGCTT
>JAIUZE010030287.1:0-13183 GCA_022085475.1 Heliosperma pusillum | reverse complement strand
ATTGATAAACTCCGTCTTACAAAAGACGAAAGAAAACTTGTGAACCGGGTTGCTCAATATGGAATACACGGTGGTCGGTATTATCCTAAGGCTTGGTGTGACAAGTATAGGGCTTTGTGATTCTTTTCTGATTTTCTGAATTTCCAAGAATGGGAAACGGTGGCTCAGTTTTCGGGTCCGGTATATCCGATTGTGGTAATTTAGTTCTTTTCTTCCGTTTCTTTTACTGATGGAGTGTTGCATGCCGTCATTAATGGCCGTTCAGTCTCGATTTCCGTGACGGACTTTTGTACTCTGTTTTTGGTTCCTGATGATGGAATCAAAATCAATCCGAGTACGTCATGGGATGAGCTGACGGACGTGGCTAAGCTGGAAGTTAAGCAGTATTTTGATGTTGGGGCGTCGTTGTCGAGTTGTGTGTTGGCGGGAAGTGTGTCTCCTAAACTGAAATTTCTGTTAAATGTTTTATGGAATACCGTGATTCCGCGACAGGGCGGACGTGACAAAATAGCATGCTATGAGATGTTAGTAGTTAAGCATTGGTTGGAGGGGAACCGGGTTAATTTACCTTCTCTTGTTTTTAATCGTATTTCACAAATCGCTTTCCCGGTGACCGAAGACAAAATTTACTCTACTCTTGATTTGCATTATGGCATGTGGTTGTCACGGCTCTTAGAGTCGAAGGGAGTTGTTAATATGAACAATTATGGGGTCGCCGTAAAAGATGAAATGTGTGATACGTTCTTGAAGTTTATGAAGCTTGATGTTAATGGTTCGGAATTGTTGTTTTTAGTAAAAGGAGGTTTGGTTGGTTTGCAGTCGGGTGTGACTGATTTTTCCGGGATTAAGTCAAAATTGGATATGTTCATTGGCAATATCATGGAGCGCTTGGATGCGCAGGATAAGAAAATTGAGACGGTCTTGGATACGGTTGTTCAAGCCGTGGCAATGGGCTCTTCAAACTCAACCCGTGACCAAGGTGGGTCGGGTGTGAGTCATGAGATGAGGGCATGGATGGATGGTGTGGATGATCGCCTTGCTAAGTTGGAACGCAACATTATCGATTGTAAGCAAGAAGCGTATAGGCAAAGGGATAGGATGACATTCTTGGTGAGTCAAGGCGGGTCGTTGGTTAAGAGCGGGACGGATATGCGTGAGGGGATGCGGATTATATATGATGCGACGGAGGCTCTTTCGTTGAAAGTCCGGAACTTTGACATTTGCCTCACCGCTCAAGCTACACATGTGTCTTCTTGCCTTGACCGTTTATCCACTCTTGAGTACCGCACTAGGCCCGGTTACAAAGCACCCTAGCCTTATCAACCTACCCACAATGCCTTGCTTTTCTATCCTTGGTTGTTTTACTCTTAAAACTACTAATCTTATTCGGCCCATTTTGGCTTATTTTGACATTGTTCTATTCGGCCAAATGGCACTTAACAATCTCTCTTGTGGTTTGTAGTTTTAATTAACATTTGCATCTTAATTTTGCTTGATATATATCGTTTTATATTGCGTATTTTGCATATCTATTTCTTGCCTTGACATGTGTTATTCTAGTCGTTTCATGTCTTTGTTCTTGTCTTTTCAATGATGCCAAGAGGGGGAAGAAATGATATGATTTGAGTCTTTGCTTAAGCTTGCTCCTGGTCAAGACTCGTTATCTCTTAAATTCTCTCAAGCTATAACTTTGGCTAAGTTGTTTTGTTCTTGCGATCAAAGTTGCTATAACTTTGGAGTGCTTTGTTGAGGGGGAACCATACTTAGTCACATTGTTAAGAGGAAATCATAAGAGACTTGTCATCATCAAAAAAGGGGAATTTGTTGGACCAATTTGATAGTTTTGATAATGACATGTGTTTACGTGATAATATGTTTTACTCGATATATCATATGCGTGTAATTGTGTGCTTTAGTCTTATTATAGATAGCAACAATTATGAGAAGAAAGATCAAAGTTAGGCATAACTTTGATAAAGTCTGTGAGACAAAGTTATAACAACTTCAGGAATAACTTTGGAAGTGAACTTGGAAGTTATAGCTAACCAGACATAACTTTAAGGAAAATCGCTTCAAACAAGATCTACATAATACTACACAAGACTCGAGATGGAGGGTCTTTGTGATCAAGATGAAGAGATGATCCGTATACTGAAGATCTTTGTGAAGATTAGATAGTATAGGTCGTCATTCGGTAACTATTCCATTCGAGAGATTTTATGTTCACAAGTTATAGCTTTAGTCTATGACTTTGGATGATAAAATATTGATGCATGATTTTGAAAATAAAATGTTTTGAAATGTTTTCAAAAGTGAAAGAGTTTTATTTTTATATTTATCAATTATTTTAATAGAGAATATATTTATGAGATTCTATTGGTTAGTAATACAACTTATGGGTTGTCATGCTACCTAGGGTTTCCAATATATTCTATCTCAATTTGTTGTTAACCTAATTAGCCCACCTAGTGGTTGAGCCATCTAGGGTTTCGTGAAAACCTAGTTTGTGCCACCTAGGGATTCGTGCTCCTAGGGTTTCGTGAGCTAGGATTCGGCCTCCATAGGTTGTTTCCTTAGTTTACCTAATCTAGGATTCTACTATATCTTTACAACAATATTTTGAGATATAAAGATAAATATATTTCTATAAGATAAAACAAATAATATTTTGAGATAAAGATATTTCTAAAAGATAAGCAAATATTATTTTATGATAAGATAAGTATCTTTATTAAATATTATACTAGGGTTTTAGATCTACCATAATTCTTCTACTATAAATACTCATTCACATACTAATTACAAAATACACGAAATACACTATATTCACACGGCACAATTATTTACTAGTGTTGATTTTCCAAAATCGTTTTAAAGCAAACCTTTGAGCAAATATTTATTATTTTTAGAGTTTATTTTTAAAAGAGTTGTGTATCAATTATTATCAATCGCTTGAGTGAAATACGTTATTGGATAATAGTACATCATTATAAGCTTACAATTCTTTAACGGGAATCTGTGTGAGTTATATTGTACTCTCTTATTAGCGTAAGATAGTATAGAGTATTTAGCGATACTCACCTTGAGTTATAATCATAGTGTTGATTATACGAGTGGGTTGGTAATTTTTGTAATCCGTAGAAAGGTACTAAAAATTATTAATCGAGAATAGTGGACGTAGGTTTCAACGTGTGAAACTGAACCACTTCAAAAATCGTGTGCCTTTCTCTTATCTGTTTACTTTTCGTTATTTCGTTATTCACGCTTACTTTGATTAATTAATTAGTTGATTTTAATTCATAAGATCAAATAATTAATTACATATCATATAATTCGAAAAAGTGGGGCTAGTTTTTAATACTCAATTCACCCCCCCTCTTTCGTATTCGATCAATAGACTCTACAATTGGTATCAGAGCCTCGTGATCTTGATTGCCTTACAGCAAGGAGTCTGATCCATTTATCTTTTTATTTTTATTTATTTTCCGCTGCATTTAATTTTATTTTAATGGATTCCAAACATCTGAAGTGTCCCGTATTCGATGCGAAGAACTACAGTTTATGGAAAAATATGATGACCCATTTCATAAAGGGTAACGATTGGGAGTGTTGGTTAATCATTAAGAATGGTCCTAATAAGATCATGCTTGGAACGGCTACTGGCACTTCCATTGAAAAGAAAGAAGATGACTATGTTGAGGCAGATTATAAGAAAGCTGAGAAAAATTCAAAGGCTATTAGTCTGTTGCAAAACGGCATGACCCATACAGAATTTGATCGTTTCTCATCTAGCTCTACTGCCAAGGAAATATGGGATGGTCTTGAGTTAGCTTATGAGGGGACAACTGTTGTCAAAAAGGAAAGTATTGCACTACTCATGCGAAAATACGAACTGTTCTCCATGGAACAAAATGAATCGCTTGACAGCATGTCTACTCGCTTCTCCAGTATCATTAATGAATTGAAAAATCTTGGAAAAACTTTTGACTCGAGGAAATTGCCAGGAAGATCCTTAGAAGTCTATCTAAACGATGGAGACCTAAGGTGACGGTAATTGAGGAATGTAAAGATCTATCTGACCTATCTTATCAAGAGCGACTTGGAACCCTAATGGCTCATGAGATTACTCTTGATGAAGATGCGGCAAATGATAGTAATAGCAAGAAGGTGGCTTTACAGGCCGAATCTAGTGAAAGACAAGATTCGGATCTTGAAGATGAAACAGTGTTATTTGCTAGACGTTTTAAGAAAAAGTTCTTTAATAAACCACAAGGGAAAACGTTTAACAATAACACCAACAAATCTTACAAGAAGCCAATTGAGTCAAAAGGGTCTCTTTCAAGTCGTGGTTGCTTCAAATGTGGGGATAATGATCACATGATCAAAGATTGCCCCACATGGAAGAAAATCAAAGACAAAAATCAACGAGACAAAACCAAGAAGGAATTCAAGCAAGTGATGATGGCTTATTGCTGGGGAGATCTCGACACAGAGGACGACGAGTCAGAGGAAGAGGAAGTCGCCAACTTGTGTCTAAGCAACGTCAGTCTTGACCTAATTTCTGATAGTGACAATGAAAGCGAATCCGAGATATGTCTTGTTGGCAACTCAGATTCAGAACCAGATTCAGAAGATGACGAAGAGGTTAGTCTTCTTGAACTTAAAAAGCAAGTTAAGAATTTATCTAAGAAGTCTTTAATTAAGTATTTTGAAGAAGCCTTAGATCATTGTCATAAACAGAGTCTTGAATTAAAAGATCTTAAAGAACAAATTCTTGATATTGCTGAGGAAAACCAACTTCTAAAGGCCAAAGCTAAAAAGCTCAAGTCTAAAGTTATGGCAACTTCAGCTATAACTTCAGACAAGACAAATGTTGAGAAAGAAGCTCTTGAGTCTAAAGTTATAGCTAAGGAAGCTATAATCTCAGAGTTAAAGCTCAACATTAAGCACCTTCAAGCCAAAGTTATAGCTAATGAAGCTATAACTTTAGAATTGAAGAAAGTCAATGAGCTTTTACAATCTCAAGCTAAGGCAAAGGAAGTTGTTATTCTTGATCATGAGAAAGTAAACTCTTTTCTTTCTCAGAAATTGAAAGATTTGAAGGCTGAATTCTCCCAAACCAAAAGTCAACATAATGAGGAGAAACTTATCTTGAACAAACGTTTCAATGATTTTCGTGAAAATTTTAAAAAGAACAATCCCTTCAAAGACTCGAATGTAGATCATTCGTCGTGTGAAAAAGAAATTCAGTCTTTGAAGGAATTGCTCCTACATGCACGAAAAGTTCATGATAAGTGGGAAGGAAGTCAAAAGGTCTTAGACTTCCTTACCGAACAGTCTAACAATAACATGAAGATGGGTCTAGGTCATGAATGCTATAGTCGTAGAGACCATGATAAGTGCAAATCCACTCCTTCTGACCGTGATTTCAGAAGAAGGAAGTATGTCAATCTTTCAGAATATCTGATTTGCAATTATTGTGGTCACAACGGTCATGTTAAAGATAATTGTGTTAAATATGTTAACGACAACAAAAATCAAACTGATTTTGTGAAAGAGCATGACGTGTCTAGTGAGTCCGAATCTGAACCTCAACGTGATGAGGTTAGAAATAATGAGTTTAGATGGTTTTATGACATGGCTTTCGATTACACATCTGTACCTTCAAAATCTAAACCTAATGTGAATCAGAAGCAATCGTTCAAACCTAATGTGCGTCACAACAATAACAAGTATAATAAACCTATCAAACCCTATCCTAAGATGAAAAGAATTGTCAAACAGGTATGGGTTAGGAAGGATCAAATACATAGAGTCACTAACCACAAAGGACCCAACTTTGCGTGGGTACCTAAAAGTTGTATTTGATTCTCTTGCAGGTAATAGTGAAAGAAAATAATCTATGGTATCTCGACAGTGGATGTTCGAGACACATGACCGGAAACAAGAATTTATTTCTTTCACTAGAACCCTTCAACGGTGGCAAGGTCACTTTTGGAGACAACAAGAAGGGCAACATAATCGGTCTAGGTAAGATTGGTATATCTTCTTCACATGCTATTAATAATGTATATCTGGTAGATGGCCTTAAGCATAACTTGCTAAGCATCTCTCAACTATGTGACAAAGGAAACAAAGTCGTTTTTCATTCAAATGTTTGTCGTATCATAGTTGAAGGTACTAGTAATGTTATCTTAGAAGGCCTAAGTAAACGGAACGTGTAGATGATTGATTTAAACAAAGTCACTACAAGTTCCTTTACGTGCATGAAAGTCACTATGGATGATTCATGCTTGTGGCACAAGAGGTTTGCACACATCAGTCCAACGATTTTAAAGAAACTCAAGTCTTGGGATTTAGTTGAGGGTCTACCCTCAATCAAATTCGAACAAGAAAAGATGTGTGACTCATGTGCCCGTTGTAAACAAGTTAGATCTTCATTCAAACCGAAACGAGTAGTAAGTACAGAGCGTCCACTTGAGTTGGTACACATGGATTTGTGTGGACCTATGAAAGTTAGAAGCCGCGGTGGATCAAGGTACGTATTCGTCCTAGTCGACGACTACTCCAGGTATGTATGGCCTATCTTTCTATTTACTAAAGATGAAACTTTCGATGAGTTTGTAGTACTAATGAAGCTCGCCCAAAACAAGTATGATAAAAAAGTTAGTTTCCATTCGTACGGATCATGGCACCGAATTTGATAATCAAGCTTTTATAGAATATTGTAGGGAGAATGGTGTAGGACATAACTTTTCTGCACCACGAACCCCACAACAAAATGGTGTCGTGGAACGTATGAATAGAACATTAGAGGACATGGCCCGCACTATGCTTTTGTGTAGTGGCCTTCCTAAGAGCTTTTGGGCAGAAGCCATAAGTACTGCATGCTATGTGCACAATAGAGCTATGATTAGACCTATTCTCAAAAAGACTCCCTATGAACTTTTAAGAGGGAGAAAACCCAATATAGCTCACCTTCGTTGCTTCGGGAGTAAGTGTTTTGTCCATAATAATGGAAAAAGTAATTTGAGCAAATTTGATCCACGAAGTGACGAAGCTGTGTTTGTTGGCTATTCTAATCATAGTAAAGCTTTTAAAGTTTTTAACAAAAGAACTTTGTGCATAGAAGAAAGTGTTCATGTTGTATTTGGTGAAGATAGTGTGCTTGAACAAGTTGAACAGAATGAAGAAGAGGACATGAATGATCCAGACTTTCGCCTTTCCAGAGATGACGTGCCAAATAATAATGAAGAAGTTATTGAAGGAATCAATGATGAACTTGATAAATCCGCAAATGACCTTGAACAGAGAACTGAGACAATTGTTGATGATACGAATGTCTCTTCTCAAAACAAGGAAAAGGAAACTGAAGTTATAGCTGATGATGCTATAACTTTGAACCAGAACCAAGATGGTGTAACTGAAGTTGTACCAACTTCAGCTATAACCCCAGAGTCCAACTCAGGGGGAACCAATCTTGATTCTGAATCATTTGAGGAAAGTGATAGTTCATCAGATGATGATGAGCCTAGGAACTCTAAGAAATGGAAATATAAGAGTTCTCACCCTATGGATTCGATCCTAGGGAGTTTGAATAAAGGAGTTCAAACGAGGCGAACATTAAATAACTTTTGTTCATTCTATTCTTTTTTGTCTACCATAGAGCCTACCAATATCAAGGAAGCTCTTGCAGAATCCGACTGGATTGTGGCCATGCAAGAGGAGCTTCAACAGTTCGAACGTAATAAAGTATGGCACCTTGTGCCACGACCTCCTAATCGAACTGTGATTGGTACTCGATGGGTATTCAGAAATAAATCGGATGATTCAGGAGTTATAGTTCGTAATAAGGCTCGATTGGTCGTTCAAGGTTATAATCAACAAGAGGGGATTGATTATGACGAGACATTCGCTCCAGTAGCAAGACTTGAAGCTATTCGCTTGCTCATCGCCTTCGCAGCTCATAAAGGAATGAAATTATTCCAAATGGACGTTAAGACTGCATTTCTTAACGGTTATTTGGAAGAAGAGGTTTTTGTTGAACAACCTCCTGGATTTTTGAATAGCAAGTTTCAAAACCATGTTTTTAAACTCGATAAAGCTTTATATGGTTTGAAACAAGCGCCTAGGGCTTGGTACGACAGATTGTCAAAATTTTTATTACAAAACAATTTTAAAAGAGGATCTGTCGACAAAACCCTATTTCTAAAATCCGAGGGTTCTGATTTACTTGTTGCTCAAATTTATGTAGACGATATTATTTTTGGTTCTACTAACAATAAATTGTGCAAGTATTTTTCAGATCTTATGACCTCAGAATTTGAAATGAGCATGATGGGAGAATTGAAATTCTTCCTAGGACTGCAGATTCAACAAACCAAAGAAGGCATAAAGATTCACCAACAAAAATATGTCAAGGAGCTAATCAGGAAATTTGGTATGGAGAACGCTCATCCAATGGACACACCTATGGTAACTGATAAAAAGTTGACCTTGGACGAAAATGGTAAGTCCGTAGATGAGACTACATATCGAGGTATGATTGGTTCTTTATTATATTTAACTGCAAGTAGACCTGACATTATGTTCAGCGTATGTGTCTGTGCTAGATTTCAATCATGTCCTAAAGAATCACATATGATTGCAGTTAAACGTATCTTGAGATATTTAATTGGTACATCTAATTTATATTTATGGTATCCACTTGAGTGCAATTTCGATCTAGTAGGATATTCAGACGCAGATTATGCGGGATGTTCGTTAGATAGAAAAAGTACCTCTGGATTTGCTACGTTTGTTGGACCTTGCATAATTACTTGGGGCTCAAAGAAGCAAAATTCGGTTGCATTATCAACTGCAGAAGCCGAATATATCGCTGCAGGACTGGTATGTTCTCAACTACTTTGGTTAAAGCAACAACTATGTGATTATGGTGTTAATGTTGGTTGTATGCCTGTTTTCTGTGATAATACGAGTGCTATTGTTATTTCTAAGAACCCAGCTCAGCATTCTCGTACTAAGCATATAGACATTAGACATCATTTTTTGCGTGACCATGTAGAAAAGGGCAACATTAAACTCGAATTTTGTAGTACTGACGTTCAATGGGCTGACATTTTAACAAAGGCGTTAGCGAGAAGACGTTTTGAGATTTTGCGGTTGGAAATTGGTTTAATCGGTAGCAATTAAATTCATCTTATTTATTTTGTGAACCTGCGTGACTGGCTAGATTAAGACGAGATTATATGACTGTGTCCGCATATTTCATTGCTAGTATATTTGTGTTTAATATAATATATTTTACGTGAGTATCTTGCATATTTAGTGTTTTATGGAAATTGAATTATGAACCACATTATTTGCCTAAAACCTATCTTATTCACTTTCCAAAATTGAGCCAAATTCTACCCATGTATTTCATGTTAGCCGAAATTTTCAAATAAATATTACCTTTCCATATTTTTTTATTTACCAAATTCTATCCTTACCATATCCCAACAACAATAACCACCCAAGATTCTTTTCCTACCCAAATTCAAATTAAAAAAAAAAAAAAAAAAAGGGGAAAGAACTACATTGGGACGGCACACCCATGTGCATAAGTACAAAAACAAAACCTACCTCTTACACAATCATAATTACCCTCTTCCACCTACTACTTTTACCACATTAATACTCAACCAAACTTTTTACTCTTCCTCTTCTACCTCACGGCACACATAACAAACAACACAAAATCACCCAAACCTTCAACCTTCAACCTTCAACAATGGCTTCCACTAGATCAAAAATTGCCAAAAACCCAAATCCTAAAATTCCTAAGCCTAGTATGCCTAAAAATACCTCTTCTTCTCCCACACAACAATCACCCAACCCAAACCAAACCGAGTCGGGTGCGGGGCTTGAGGGTACGAAAAGAAGACGGTTAAATAAAGGCAAAGGTAGACTCCAAGAAGAAGCTACAAACGACACCACAGACGCGGTTCCCGAGGCACCACGGGTCACATTACGTGATTTTTCTCCTCAAGAAACATCGTTGGGGATTGATAAACTCCGTCTTACAAAAGACGAAAGAAAACTTGTGAACCGCGTTGCTCAATATGGAATACATGGTGGTCGGTATTATCCTAAGGCTTGGTGTGACAAGTATAGGGCTTTGGGATTCTTTTCTGATTTTCTGAATTTCCAAGAATGGGAAACGGTAGCTCAGTTTTCGGGTCCGGTGTATCCGATTGAGGTAATACAGTTCTTTTCTTCCGTTTCTTTTACTGATGGAGTGTTGAATGCCGTCATTAATGGCCGTTCAGTCTCGATTTCCGTGACGGACTTTTGTACTCTGTTTTTGGTTCCTGATGATGGAATCAAAATCAATCCGAGTACGTCATGGGATGAGCTGACGGACGTGGCTAAGCTGGAAGTTAAGCAGTATTTTGATGTTGGGGCGTCGTTGTCGAGTTGTGTGTTGGCGGGTAGTGTGTCTCCTAAACTGAAATTTCTGTTAAATTTTTTATGGAATACCGTGATTCCGCGACGGGGCGGACGTGATAAAATTGCATGCTATGAGATGTTAGTCGTTAAGCATTGGATATGTTCATTGGTAGTATCATGGAGCGCTAGGATGCGCATGATAAGAAAATTGAGACGGTGTTGGATACGGTTGTTCAAGCCATGGCAGTGGGGTCTTCAAATTCAACCCGTGACCAAGGTGGGTCGGGTGTGAGTCATGAGATGAGGACATGGATGGATGGTGTGGATGATCGCCTTGCTAAGTTGGAACGCAACATTATCGATTGTAAGCAAGAAGCGTATAGGCAAAGGGATAGGATGACATTCTTGGTGAGTCAAGGCGGGTCGTTGGTTAAGAGCGGGACGGATATGCGTGAGGGGATGCGGATTATATATGATGCGACGGAGGCTCTTTCGTTGAAAGTCCGGAACTTTGACATTTGCCTCACCGCTCAAGCTACACATGTGTCTTCTTGCCTTGACCGTTTATCCACTCTTGAGTACCGCACTAGGCCCGGTTACAAAGCACCCTAGCCTTATCAACCTACCCACAATGCCTTGCTTTTCTATCCTTGGTTGTTTTACTCTTAAAACTACTAATCTTATTCGGCCCATTTTGGCTTATTTTGACATTGTTCTATTCGGCCAAATGGCACTTAACAATCTCTCTTGTGGTTTGTAGTTTTAATTAACATTTGCATCTTAATTTTGCTTGATATATATCGTTTTATATTGCGTATTTTGCATATCTATTTCTTGCCTTGACATGTGTTATTCTAGTCGTTTCATGTCTTTGTTCTTGTCTTTTCAATGATGCCAAGAGGGGGAAGAAATGATATGATTTGAGTCTTTGCTTAAGCTTGCTCCTTGTCAAGACTCGTTATCTCTTAAATTCTCTCAAGCTATAACTTTGGCTAAGTTGTTTTGTTCTTGCGATCAAAGTTGCTATAACTTTGGAGTGCTTTGTTGAGGGGGAACCATACTTAGTCACATTGTTAAGAAGAACTCTTGAGGAAATCATATGAGACTTGTCATCATCAAAAAGGGGGAATTTGTTGGACCAATTTGATAGTTTTGATAATGACATGTGTTTACGTGATAATATGTTTTACTCGATATATCATATGCGTGTAATTGTGTGCTTTAGTCTTATTATAGCTAGCAACAATTATGAGAAGAAAGATCAAAGTTAGGCGTAACTTTGATAAAGTCTGTGAGACAAAGTTATAACAACTTCAGGAATAACTTTGGAAGTGAACATGGAAGTTATAGCTAACCAGACATAACTTTAAGGAAAATCGCTTCAAACAAGATCTACATCAAACTACACAAGACTCGAGATGGAGGGTCTTTGTGATCAAGATGAAGAGATGATCCGTATACTGAAGATCTTTGTGAAGATTAGATAGTATAGGTCGTCATTCGGTAACTATTCCATTCGAGAGATTTTATGTTCAAAAGTTATAGCTTTAGTCTATGACTTTGGATGATAAAATATTGATGCATGATTTTGGAAATAAAATGTTTTGAAATGTTTTCAAAAGTGAAAGAGTTTTATTTTTATATTTATCAATTATTTTAATAGAGAATATATTTATGAGATTCTATTGGTTAGTAATACAACTTATGGGTTGTCATGCTACCTAGGGTTTCTAATATATTCTATCTCAATTTGTTATTAACCTAATTAGCCCACCTAGTGGTTGAGCCATCTAGGGTTTCGTGAAACCTAGTATTGTGTCACCTAGGGATGCGTGCCTCCTAGGGTTTCGTGAGCTAGGATTCGGCCTCCATAGGTTGTTTCCTTAGTTTACCTAATCTAGGATTCTACTATATCTTTACAACAATATTTTGAGATATAAAGATAAATATATTTCTATAAGATAAACCAAATAATATTTTGAGATAAAGATATTTCTAAAAGATAAGCAAATATTATTTTATGATAAGATAAGTATCTTTATTAAATATTATACTAGGGTTTTAGATCTACCATAATTCTTCTACTATAAATACTCATTCACATACTAATTACAAAATACACGAAATACACTATATTCACACGGCACAATTATTTACTAGTGTTGATTTTCCAAAATCGTTTTAAAGCAAACCTTTGAGCAAATATTTATTATTTTTAGAGTTTATTTTTAAAAGAGTTGTGTATCAATTATTATCAATCGCTTGAGTGAAATACGTTATTGGATAATAGTACATCATTATAAGCTTACAATTCTTTAACGGGAATCTGTGTGAGTTATATTGTACTTTCTTATTAGCGTAAGATAGTATAGAGTATTTAGCGATACTCACCTTGAGTTATAATCATAGTGTTGATTATACGAGTGGGTTGGTAATTTTTGTAATCCGTAGAAAGGGGTACTAAAAATTATTAATCGAGAATATTGGACGTAGGTTTCAACGTGTGAAACTGAACCACTTCAAAAATCCGTGTGCCTCTCTCTACTCTCTTTACTTTTCGTTATTTCGTTACTTGCGCTTACTTTGATTAATTAATTAGTTGATTTTAATTCATAAGATCAAATAATTAATTACATATCATTTAATTCGAAAAAGTGGGGCTAGTTTTTAATACTCAATTCACCCCCCCCCCCTCTTTCGTATTCGATCAATAGACTCTACAATTGGTATCAAAGCCTCGTGCTCTTGATTG